>JABAJU010000328.1:0-11126 GCA_018220975.1 Tephrocybe sp. 9980TJB | reverse complement strand
GATATTTTCAAGTTCCTGTGGACATTTCCAAGATTATTTGGGCACTTTCAAATCTCTTTGGATATTTCCAATATTATGTGGACACTTCCAAATCTTCTTGGACATTTCCAATATTATTTGGACACTTCCAAACCTCAATGGACATTTCCAATATTATTTGGATCTTTCCAAGGCTATTTTGGACTTTCCAATATTATTTGGATATTTCTATAGCTATTTTGGACATTTCCACACCATCTTTTGGACATTTCCAAGGGGAAATTCCAAACTCCTTGGAAGTTCCAAGGGGAGGGGAAGTTTCCCTTGGAAAATCCCCCTCTTAGGGGTAACGTTCAAAAGGAGGAGATAACCTTTTAGGCCACAGTACAGGGCTGCCTGAAGTGGAGCCTAGAACAGTTATAGAATGCACGCAGCTCGAAAAAATTGATTTTTTGCCCACAAATCTGCATGTGTTCTTAGTGTTCTGTTCTGAGGCCTCTGTGATGCGTGACGAGAACTGTCGGTCGTAATCGAACAGTAATGCTATTTTTAATTGATTTTTTTCATGGGCTGGTGACGTGCTCAGGGACAAATCCCTAGAAACGGTGCCCTGTGTGCAGCGCTACAAGGCAGGGTTAATTTGAAGATTAGCTGTCCCTGCATCGAATGATAATACCACTTGAAGTATGCGTCCTTTTGACGTGAGCTTGACTTATGATTAATGCCAAACATACTTGATTAGTCACCAAGGCATCCATTGCTTGGGCTAAGCGACGGCCTGCTGGAAAGATTTCATTGTCAACAATCTGGAGTAGAAGACCTTATTTGATAATGCTAATATCTATGACACTATATAAGACCTCCGTTTTCCTTAATCCTGTGAGAGTACTTTGGCCATGAACGTTTATCCAGTATGTTAGCTTCGACCTTCTCCAGCCAATTTCTCAAGAAGAACATATGTTAGGCAGAGACACGCATGTTTTTCTGGGCTTCTAATGCCCAAGTCGTCTATAGAACGGTAGAATCAATCAGTAGTATGCCAGATGTAGGTATCCTCGATCTCGTTTCTCTGTTTGTGTTAACGGTTCAATCTTTTCTGAAGGGTACATTGGTTCTCGCCATCAAGTGCGATGACAGGAGGAAAACAGTGTCGTTACCGTAAGTCAGTTGATCCAGGACTTTGTTATCGAAATTGGGAATTTCTTGCAGCGCCGCCGGTATCACTCGGGTGACATAGCCACCCATCATGCCTCAAAAGGTGAATGGAGGGAAAGACATCTCTGTTTCTGGTGTCTTGCAGCTGCACGTCAAGTCTCTGTCTGAAATATAGCGCCACGAGACTTCCTGTTCATCCTTCAT
This sequence comes from Tephrocybe sp. 9980TJB, assembly GCA_018220975.1. NCBI lineage: Eukaryota > Fungi > Basidiomycota > Agaricomycetes > Agaricales > Lyophyllaceae > Tephrocybe > Tephrocybe sp. 9980TJB. Next base: position 9,788 of record JABAJU010000328.1, on the reverse strand, counting down.
GACAATTAGGTTAGCTAAATACGAACGTAGTTGTATCCAAATTCGTAACTTTTTGCTGCGGCTTTCTATTTAGCCATAAGTCATAGGTTGAAAGTGTACCAAGCATTAGATCTAATCATTTACCTATGACCCATACCAAAGCTGTGGCAAAAACTCATGGAGAATGGGGAACGTCATTCGGGCGGAGGAAGAGGTATCTGTGGGGCTGATGCAACATATGCGCCAAAACAGCCAGATTATCCGGGAATAGCGCTGCACTCCTCATCTGCTTCGTCAAAGCCTTTTTGGCGACGTATCAAAATTGGAGCCTCTGCTTGCAGCCCCATGGGGACAAATGGATGCATATCCACTTTTTGGTCACTTGGTTGCCTCTAAGAAGTGTGCAAAGGCTCTAACCCCGAGCTCTGTATGCACCTTCTGTGTAACTCTATACTACTCATTTACCACTTTAACTTTGGCAGTGTGCGACGACCTGACATAGTTCCTCAGCATGAGGGTTAATTCAACAACGACTGCATATCAAATCTTAAGATGACTTTTGATTGTTCAACTAAGTCATGTAGATTCTAACACAGAATGTAGATGCCCGTTAGCATGTGTGAAAGATGAGCTGCATAAGTAGTACACCCCCCGGTCAATCATGTGTGGACCTACTCCATCCATCCATCCATCCATACCTTTTGTGAGGTTTCAGGTCACCAGATCTGGACCTATGACTTATGACTTATGACTTATGATTTATGGCTGATCAGTAGTGAACTTCAGGGGTAACCCTTGGGTACCCAACAGCCACCTGTACCCCTGCTGAATACGGGTTGACAATTCCCACGGGTGAGGGTACAAAGGGTTGCAGGTAACTCGTGGCATCAGGATGCAAGAATGCTGCGTCACTGATGCCTCTCCCACCTTGATGCTGGCCATAATCCCCATCATTTGTGATATGGTATATATACTTTTAAGACGATGAATACCACACGTTCAATCTAACTAACTATCTGGAGGTTACTGCTCTGTGTCAGTGCTATGTGCCATCCACTCTTTGACGCATCATCTCTCTCCCTTCCCCTCCTAAACTTTGTGATGAAACACCACTTTCCCATATATCCGCCTCCCCAAAGCCCTTTTCAGCAAATTTACTAGACAGAAGTTCACGAGGTAATAGGCAGAAGCAGCTAACTGAACATAAGGGACAGTCAGGGTCGGTCAAGTCCTGTATATGCAGATGTTCAGGATTAGAAGAGACAAAGAGAAAACTGCAGTGGCAAAGCTGTGTCTTCTAAGGTCTAGATATAGTTTTTCCGGCAGGTTCGATGAGCAGCCTGAGCATCGGCGTTCTTTTTTTCCCTTGCAGCCTGCTCTTTCGTCATTTTAGACGAACCAAATGAAGTTAGTTTCAAGCCAAGTCCAATCAACCAACTAGGCTCAAACTTTGAAGAAAATGAAGTATTTGTCATCATGCTAACCATGTGGAATTATCTTCATTTCGTACGTAGAGAGAGCCACTCTCACGGAACTGAGATTCTCTTGATTAGTCATAAGTCATAAGTCATAAGAATTTTCATTTACCCCAGGTATCCGTCATATTTTGTAATCAGAGCGCACCACCGTCATCATGCCCTTGGGTCATATCAGCACACAGAAAAAAATGTGTGGCATGCATGCTATGGGTAGGCTCATCATTATGCTTGAGCAGTAGACAGTCCTTGCAGACCATCCAAAGTCCATGGCAGTTGAGACATCACCAATGAGCATCCAGATTACCACAGGCCATACAACCTTGCATATGCATGTGTCCTCGTCTATCAATCTGGAACAAAGCATTGAGGTATGCATCTCAATAACTTTCTCTCCATGTACTAAGTGAATTATCCTGTCACAAGATGTGCTTAGTGTAAACCAATTGCGAGGCATTAAGTCAAGACTCACAGAGTTGGTATAACGCTTTGCAGGCAGCTTCACTGTGATACCTGAGATGTTGCTCAGAGACATGTTGCCCAAAATATCACATTCAGGGCTAGTTTCATCAGGAATATCGGGCAGTGTTGTTGAGTGTTGTTGAGACAAGTTCAAGTTCAGGTTCCTTGTCAATCTTGGGGTGTGGCAATGTAATAGACCAAAGGTAGCCAGTTTTTGACCCAGTCGTCATGGTCAAAACTTTCAGTGCAGGTTTGTGTACATACAGAGATTGTTTTCTTTTCTTCTTGACAGCATTGACAGTGGAAGCCCGTGGCATGACTAGCAGACAGCAAGCAGTTACAGATGAGTGTAAACATGTAAAGTCGCAACTTGAGTTGGCACGTGTCCACTACTACTATCAAAATAGTGATCATGATCAAGTCCACTGAAGATATAACTTACTGTATTATCAACACCCACAACAGCCTACAGCAATTTGAACAATATATCCACAATCAAAATTGAATTTCAAGATCTTTGAGGAGAAAGTGGGTAAATTGATTGTCAGTTTACAGAAGGGTTTCGCTCATGGACTGTTTCAATATCTTTATAACACTCTTATACAGATTCCAGCCAGAACTGTGCACCACCAATTTCTCCAGTCACAAATTCTTCTGTAGAAGGCAAGACATAGCTATCCTCATTACTTATTCCTAGTCTAAACGTTGATTGCACAGAGCCAGCTGCATCCGAATGATTTTCTGTTTTCCCTCAGTCGCAAGATCACTCTGCCAGACTTTTACATTGTGCCTTTTGCCTCAGTTTCACGTTGGAGAGAGCCAGTGTCACTGTGGGTCAGTTGTTTGAAATTTTTGGGATCTATTTCATTAGCTCAAATATTTCTTTCATTGCCAGACATATTTCAATAGAAAAAACTTGAAGACCTCTTATCATGAACTCACGACAACATTACTGCAGAGAATTTCCATATTAGAACGTTGCCATTCATCTTTGAACGATCATTATTCCAATCACTGCTCACGAACTAGTACTGTGACCTCAACCTTGCTCAATTCTTACCCTCACAAGCATGCTGTCTATGAAGGAAACCAAGGAGAATCCAGATGAACATCATTTGCATGCTCGGCATGAGTCTCAAAAGCGATACAGACAGAGGTACATCCTACATAGAGATTTATTCTGCTTATCTAACTGGACAATGCAGAAACTGAGATGTGTTAAATCAAAAGGCCAGGGAACGAGCAGTGTATGCTTGTGCCAGGATGAGCACCCTTCCACCTGAAGTCCAAGCTGCCAAACATGCAGCAAAATTGGAGGCCACCTGCTGATATCGTGAATGGTAAGCATAGTTTTTAAATATAAATGCTATCTCACCAAGCTAATCCTTTACTGAAGTCATCATACCGAAATAGCTATCAAGGCCCAATGTCAAAGACTGGCCAAGTTCTTCGAGATCCATGGCCCTGGTCAAATTCATAACTTTCGAGCTTGCCGAAGAGTGGTTTAGTCATGATACATCATTAGTTTCATTCTAATTGTAATTTCTTTGAGATACATGACTCTGGGCCAAATTCATACCTTTCTATTCTTAGTAATGTCCAGGTGCCATCTCATTCTTCTATGAAGGTACATGAAATTTTAATGTGGCTCGTTAAAGCCTTGAAGGTCGCTTGCTCACTCGCCATTCTCTAATACCTGTCACAACTCTCCAATCTATTACAAACTCTTGTAACTATTACAATGCCTGGTCGAAACTCTTGGGTCAAAGGCACTAAACTACAATTCTGGGCGCTTTTACGAGAAGATGGCGTGACTTACTCTTCTTCGCTGGGGTTGGGATTTGCCTCTAGATCAAGACAGCCCCTTGGGAGCTACCACTATCACATGGCAGCTACCATCCAGACCTTGGGAGCTACCATCCAGACCTTGGGAGCTACCACCCCTCACATGGTAGCTACCACTATGCTGAACTTGGTTGAAAAAAGAAAATAGTTTTGCACTTCAAATCATCCTAAATAAATTAATGATGTGTTGTGTTGACTGTCAATATAATGATCAATAATGTGGACTAAAGATCTAATGATAGTCTTTGGTGACTGTCAATAATGATCAATAACTCAGACTAATAATTTGTATTGATTGTCAATATAATAATCAATAACTGGGCTAAGGATGATCTGTATTGATTGTCAATAATGATCAATAACTCGGACTAATGATGGTTTGTATTGATTGTTAATAAAATAATCAATGACTCGGATGAATGATGGTTGTTGAATGATTGATAATGATTAAAAACTCGGACTAATGATGTTTTGTATTGATAGTCAATAAAATGATCAATAACTCGGACTAATGATAGTTTGTATTGATTGTCAATAAAATGATCAATAACTCGGACTAATAATGGTTGTTGAATGATTGATAATGATTAAAAACTCGGACGATCAATAACTCAGACTAATGATAGTTTGTATTGATTGTCAATAATGATCAATAACTTGAACTGATGATGTTTTGCAATCAATAAATAATCAAACATTATCCAAAGCCTCCTTCTTGCATCCATCTATTCCTCTTGTATTTTTGATAGGTAAATATCATCATAAATCATGTAAAATAGGTTCTAATCATATGGAGGGCCTTCCCAGTTCATGTGTCGAAGGAAAACATGCAAAACACTATTGATAGTCTGTATTGACTGTAGTGAGAGCTACCATGGTGGGAGCTACCTTGGGAGCAGGGCCCCTTAGGGGCCATTTTTCAGTGGGGGGATTATCCCCAGTAGGGCCCCACCCCAGGCAGCCTGAAGTGGAAGTCTATGATATGATGCAGAAGTATTGCAGGGATGTGATTTTGAAACAGATTTTGAATTGGGAGGCAATAATGAGGTGAGTTCTTCATTTAATGAAGTCTTTTCCTACTGACAAAATATTCAGAACAGTAGCATTGAGGCTAAAGCACAAAGTGGAGAGTGGACTCATTCAACCAGCTTATCCAGATGCACAGCAGAAAGATGGTGAGGTTACATGAGACTACAGTCGACGAGTCTTCTATGCGGAGACATGGGTGAGTTGTCTTTCTCACATATAATTAAGAGTTTTGATTGAGCTACTACAGTTCACATATACTGGGAATGTGGTGTCTTTCCTGATGTGGACACCATGAAGATGTCCTGGGTCAATTGGCCAAACATGGCATATGAAAAAACCTTTGTATGTTGAACTACCCACTCTCAGCAGGCACTCTGGGGCCAGGGTTTGACTTGAGGAGCTCGGAGAATGGAATTGGGCAGAAAGACATTGATCAAAGTAACAACAATCATAAGCTCAGCAGCAATGACTGTATTAGGATTGTTTCCTGGTCACAAGGTACGCCAATGTTGTAATTTGGATACCACTGAACTGATGCAACACTACAGCCCACACAGATGACATGGCCCTTGAGAAACATGATCCCAAACTTTGAAATCATTCTATATGGACTCTAGGGAGAGTTCACATGGACCCTATGTAGCCTATAGTACATAATGGATACTATGAAATATCATTTGGTCCACCTTCAGTCCATGTGGATTGCAGAGTCCATGTGGACTCAAGGTAGAATTTCCATATGGACCAGAAATAAAGTCCAGGTGGATTGATTCTATTTTTACATGCATTTCTATGTATTCAGTATGTACTGCTTATGTGTATTTTTTATACAGTTACATATCATTTATGTACTATTTATGTATACTTTATGTATAATTCAATGCCAATTTGTATCCAATTTTATACTGGTTGCTGTACATAGATTTTATGTTTCATTTATGTATAGTTTATGTATGAATTATGATTTAGGTGAGAAATATGTGAAGTTTGTGTATAGTTAACATAGATTTTGGTATGTAGAGTCTATGTACATCTTATGTATTGAATACATACAACTTATGCTACCCTTACTTACAAATACTTTCAGATAAATTCAAAATAAATGTGTAAAATTCAGAGTAAATACAGAAAAAAACAAATAGAGCCATAAATAGAGCACTTTACAGTTCCTTTTGGTTTTACATAACATTTATAAAGAGGTTACCTAGATTTCTATAAAGTTCATGTGGATTTAACCTCTGATTGTGTGTAGAATATGTTACATAGAGGTGAGGCTAAATCTTTTAAGTAATAATAATTATAGTAGCAAACAAATATCAATAAATATATGCAGATAATAGCAAATAATTATAATATATAATTTTTAAGGCATTAAATGAGGAGAATAATATAGTCAAATATAAGTAAACAAATAATAACAAATAATAACAACTTTTTTAACAAGAATAAAATATACACAAACTATATACCAACTATGCATAAACTCTAGAGATATTCATTGAAGATGAAATAAGGTCTTGCAAAAATATACATAAAATATACATAGACTATACATGCCAGGTACCTATCAGGTATGTAGAATCTACATACAGGTTATGTGCATGTTATGTGTAATCTATGTGTAGGTTATGTAGGTGAGAGTGGCAAGGATGAAGATGAGAGTGATAGTGATAGTGATGAGTAGAATAGATAAATAGACTATTTTCATGCATAACTAAACAAATATATATATTCTATCAAGTGTCCATGTAGACTCTACATGGACTGTATGTGGACTGTATGGTCAAAGTGAAATTTATATAAGGAAGTCAACAATCCACCTGGAGTCCATCTGGAGTCCACCTAGATTGCATAATAAGGCCAAATGTGACACTTATAAGATGAAGGTGGACTTTAGATGGACTCTACATGGACTGTTGATAGAGCCTACATAGACTGCAGGTGGAATCCACATGGAATTCCACGTGGAATTTGGATAGACAAGGGGAAGTATAAAATACATGACTTGAGAATGATTTCAAAGGTATCACGATAATACTTTGCATAAGTTGAAATAGCAAAGAATATTCCTTTGATGGTATCATTGGAAGGCATCTATAATTCATAATCAATACATATTTAATAAAACTCATCATTTTCATACCTCAAAAGTCCATGTTCCTGATCGAATCATTTCATGAAGCTTATCACAAGTATCAAGATAAGCTTCATATTTGAGAAAGGCTAGACGAACATCTCTCTTCTTGTGATCAAGAAGAGCTGGAGCAATTTGAAGTATGGAGACAATAAGCTCTTGAGTAGGATCCAATTCAATACTATTAGATAACAGAATTTTAGTAATAGCCTCATCCAAAGTAGTTGTGAATCTTTTCATGTCTCTTTTGTTCTCTAATCCAATCCCTCTGCCCTGAGTGATACAGAAAGTTTGTTGTTTTGGTCAACTTCTCAAGGAAGCAACATAGTACTCTCAGTACCATCAAGAATATTGTTAAATTTTCCTACAATATGCCATAAGCCATCTTCTTCCACATAAATGTGGCAGTTGGACTTCTCAATAGGTGAATATTTCTCCTGAAATTCCTTCAATACATCACCAAGTCAATTTTTTACAGAAATATTAATGGCAATAGCAGAAGGAGTATTTTACACTTCCCCTGGTTTCACCTAGAGTCCATGGGGACTCCACCTAGAATCCACATATAGTCTCCATGAATTCTGTATTCATTCTATGTAGAATCCAGATGAACTCTAGGTGAACTTGAATGACCTTTTATATCAATTTTATTCTGTAATACAAGTCAACATACAGTCCACATGGAGTTCACATAGACTCAAGATGAACTTAAATGTACAAAAGTCTTATCAAAAAAGTCATATATTAAAAATAATTAACAACTCTAATATATATTAGTAAATATTGAGGTAATATATACATTACATTCCTCCTGATTACAAGTTTTAATAAGATGTATATAGACTTTTCTGAACTTTAATATGGACTTTATATAGATTTATATGGACTTTCCATGGAATTTGCAAGTACATGACACTCCCCCTGGTTTGGGCTAAAGTCTGGATAGACTCCAGATGGACTTCTGCTAAATCTCTATAAGTCCAGGTAAAGTCCACATTGGACTTTACCTGGACTTTACCAGGACTTATTTTGACTACAAGTTTGTATTCATCTCATATCTGGACTTTCTATGAACTTCTATGGACTTTATATGGACTTTTCTTAGACTTGTAAAGAATCTTGCTCTAAAGCATTGTAGTATCTCTTTCTGGACTCTTTCTGAACTCTTCTGGACTTTTTCTGAACTCTTCATAGACTTTTTCTTATGGACTTTTTCTGGACTTTTATGCAAATCTCCTTATATTGTGATATTGAACTCCGTCTAGACTTTGTCTAGACTTTCTCCAAACTCTCATAGACTGTTGATAGTTCTTATTAGTAGACATATGAACCATATATGTATTGTTTGTACTGTACAAAACTACCTATTATATATCATCATTGTCACTAATCTCATTATTTTAGGTTTTGTTAGCTTATTACTTACCTATTATTTTTCAAAATTGGATATTATGATATTTTAACAAGTAGTTTTTCAGAAGTTATTATTTATTGTTATTTGTTTACTGTAATTATTTATCTCAGTCTTATTTATTGTTATTTATACTTTGTAGATCTTATGATATTTTATGCTTACTGTTATAGATTTTATTCTTATTTATTGTTATTTAATATTATTTATACTTATTATTTATTTCCAAATAAACTACAGAGTTGTAATCAACTAGTCAAGCATTCAATTTTGGAGAAAAAAAAAATAAAACAAAATAAAACAAAAACAAAAAAAAAAACAAAAAACAAAAAACAAAGTTATTTTCAGACCAAATCATAACTTGAAGCTTGAACTTTGTAAATATCCTATTTTTATTAATTAAGTCAAGTAGTGTAGAATACATATTTCTGCAAAAATACATCAACCAATATATATAAGGTCTACATGAACTTTACATACATCTACATATATCTACATATATAAAATATACATAAATTCTATATATCAAAACTCCTCTCAAATGGCATATTTACCAAAATTCAGGGACAAATTCATAATGCCATAGTCCTTGTTGACTCTAGAATGAGTCCTGGATAAGTCCTAATAACCTTGTTTGGATTCTGTCCATTGTATTGACTATCAATAATGATCAATAACTTTGACTAATGATAATTTGTAGTCATTTGTTGATAATGATTAAAAACTCGGACTAATGATAGTTGGTATTGGCTATCAATAATGATCAATAACCTGGACTAATGATGATTTGTATTCATTTGTCAATAATGATTAAAAACTCAGACTAATGATAGTTATTAGCCATTTGCTGTATTGATTGTCAATAATGATCAAAAACTTGGACTAATGATAGTTTGTATTGACTTTTGTATTGACTTTCAATAATGATCACCAAGTCGAACTAATGATGTGTTGTATTGGTCAATAATGATCAATAATTTAGACTGATGATAGTTTGTATTGACTATCAATAATGTTGGACTACTGATGTGTTGTATTGATTGTCAATAATGATCAATACCTCAGACTAATGATAGTGGGACTAATGATGGCTTCTCATCAATAAATAATCAAACATTATTCAAAGCCTCCTCCTTGCATCTCTCTATAAATTCCAAATGAGATGACAGAGGATGATTAAGAGCTAATTATCATTTGTATTTGCAGTTGTTTATTTCCAAGGCTTACTGTCTGACCTTTTGATCATTATTGACAGTCAATACAGACTATCTATAGTGTTTTTCATGTTTTCCTTCGACATATGAACTGGGGAGGCCCTCCATATGATTAGAACCTATTTTACATGATTTATAATGATGTGTGCTCATTGAAAATACAAGAGGAATAGATGGATGCAAGAAGGGGGCTTTGGATAATGTTTGATTATTTATTGATTGCAAAATATCATCAGTCC
>JABAJU010000327.1:0-11166 GCA_018220975.1 Tephrocybe sp. 9980TJB | reverse complement strand
TTTCCCAGTGATTTTCACCTCCAACCCCTGCAGCAGTGCTTTTGTCTCTTGTAAGTCAGCCATAAGTTGTGCATGGATGTCAAGAGGCTTACCATGCTCTGCAACCAAACTCGTGTTCAGATCTTTGATTTGTGCCTTGAGTTCATCTCATGTCTCTTGAAGGCACATGAGTTCAGTGACTGCACTTTTCCCTGCATGTTTTGACTGTCTACGGGTATATATTCAGTGAATATCATTAGTTAAAGTCATAGACACTGTTTTCGCGTAGCAAAAGTGTCAACAATGCCTGCAATATGTTATTGACACTTATTTGCATCCTCAATAGGCAAGAGAGTCTTTGAGTTTGTGAGCCATCCACAGGTGTGCCACCCCTAATTGTTGGTGAGTAGATGTGAAATTGTATATATAATCAATATATCTACTTTTTGAAGCTTAGTGATAGACCCCCCATCTGTAGGAGGCCATTTGTATGAGAAGTTGACAAATTTGGAATGAGTCATGTGATTTTGATGATGAAGGAGCAACTCTGATTTGCATCAATGTCAACAGTGGCATGTTCCTTCGTGAATGACTACAGTGCTTTGCATGTCAGTTTGCAGTCGTAAATGGTGAAAAAACAATTACGTGTCCAAATAGTGTGACAGAATCACATGCCCATTTTGAGATGACACTTGCTGCGATTCATGCCTCCCATTATCCCTCAAATTACACAAGATTCTATTGTTTGTTGGCACATCATTGATCAGAAATCGATAGCCGAAATTGCCTGTCTTGCCAACTGCAGTGAACATACTGTTTACAATATCCTTGCATATCATCATGATTTTGATGTTGTCAACAATCCTCTGGCTGCACCAAGGGGGTCCCATAAAAAAAAAATACGACTATAGGGTCGTATCTTTTTCCAAGACCATGATGAAGGGAACCAACCAACCACACATGACTTTGACATCATGTATTAAATCACCTTGATGTGTGTTGATGACTTATACAAGGCAAAACCCTGGAGAAACAGCTTGTTCTGATATGTTTTTGAATACTAAAATATCTCACAATGGTAAGTTTCTACCAAAACTAGTTGAACTCGGAAAAAAAAATTAAGACCCTCAGAGACCCAATCAACTACCCATCCCTATATGACCTTTTGATCACGTGGAGCCCCCTTGGGCTGCACCGTGTGGTGGATCACGTATTCTAGATGCAGGCAACATCAGTTATCTTTCTTCCATCCTCGACGCTCGTTCCAAGGCATACCTGGATGAGCTTTAGGAGGATTTTGCAATCACCTGAGGCATTTTTGTCTCAATCTCCACAATTTCACGCACCCTTCATCGCATCGCACTTTTGAACAAGCAAGTTTCTCACACAGCTTCCCAGCAAGATGAACTTCTTCATGCAGCATGGCAAGCTGAATATGGAGACATTCCTACAGAGTGCTTTGTTTGGCTAGATGAAGCTAGTGTCAATGACTTTATCAATCAGTGCCGGAATGGATGGGCTACGGTTGGTTGTGCATGTATTTGTAGAGAGACCTATATTCAAGGCCAATGATACTCTATTCTGCCTGCTCTCATATCGGAGGGGATTATAGCACTCGATATCTTTGAGGGGTCTGTCAATAAAGACAAATTTTTTGAGTTCATTAGAAACTCCCTGGTGTGTTTAGCAACCCAAAAATCACTTTTCTGTTAATTGATCACTTCACAGGCACTGATTCTTCATCCATATCCACATCCACAAAGTGTTGTTGTAATGGACAACTGTGCAATTCATCACGATGAAAAAATTTGTGCCATTATTGAGGATGAGTGTCGTAGGTTTTGTCACATCTGTTGTTAAATATATTGTGTTAACTCATCTGCCAGAAGCCAAGCTTGTCTATTTGCCACCCTATTTTCCTGACTTCAATCCTATAGAACAGGCATTCTATTCAATCAAATCGTGGCTTTGATGCCATGAGGCAGAAGCAACTACACCAGAAGTCAAACCTCATCAGCAAACGCCCCTACCTCTCCCCCACACTGACATGACCAAATACAACCATGTTGATATAAAGACTATACCTACTGAAATAAACATGCTTATACAAGATAAGATGAGTGAAGATGATAATCAAACTTCCCTCTGAGAACGTGCGGGCCTTGACTGGTAGAACATGGCACTACTTGTTAACTGCTCCCATGTCGACGGCAGCTTCGCTCTTGTTGACTGCATCCTCCGCTCCTTACTCAGGCATGCCTCAGCCATCCTCAAGAAAGATGCACCCTCTCTCTGCAATGACTGAAGGATCCTACAGTCCCGGAATTGAGTCTGATACTCAAGGCCTTCGGTAAAGTCCTTCAAGGTGCGAATTGTGTCGTGCATCGCCTCTTTGAATGTCTGACTCTCAAGATTGCTGTCCATGTCAATTAAGTCATCTTCTTCATTATTTTTGGCATCATTCAACTGCTCAAGGTCCTTCCCAACATCTGCATTCATCGCACCATCGCCGCCATCCAGTTCATCATTCTCATTCAGTGGCTTCAAGTGTGGATAACTTCAGATTGGTATCGTCCTTTGGTGCTTGACTTGAAGGAAGCAAACTGGGGGAACAGGCTGGATGGCCTGAACAAGATGTTTGCATAGGAGAAATCGGTAGGTAAGGACACGTGCAAATCATCCTTTTTGGATTGGGCCTATATGCATCGTTGATGGGCATGCTAACAGGTATTTTTTCCAGCTTCTTCCACTCACGTTTGAACTCCTTGTGCCAGGCTGGCAACTTGCGGTAGCATCCTGTTTCCATAAGTAAAATATTCAATTTTTGGTAGTATGTTGGGGCGAGCTTAACAACCAGTATCCAGGTGAGAAGGTCACATCATGGCATATGAAAATGATGCAGAAAATCATGCTTGATACATCGCCAACTTTTAGGCACGTCAGTTTATTTTTATTTCTGTTGAATGTTGACTCACTGGCTCTCCAGGATCATTGTTGTCTTCAGTACTGGGATCATGTCACTCCCCGATTGTGCCCACAACTCCCATCACCCCTTTCAGTACCAGTTGGACCATAAATATGCCCAAAGTTTAGGTAAGTCATGTTCAACGCAGAAGTTATATACACTTGGATGTGGGGCTGCATATCCAGGAATCAAAGGATGTGCGCAGTAATGTTTTTCTACAAGTTTGAGTACATGGTCATGGAACCATGGAGGACAAAAGGTATGTTGCGATGACTCCCCTTCATCATGACCCTCATCATTTGTTGCAGATTTCATTATCAGCTGGGGTTCCCGAGGTGGTACTAGGCAGATTTTAATGCTCTTCTTTTGTCTATTGGTGGACCTGAGCATTGCAGCTAAATCGATGTGCCTGATGGGCTTACCTGGGATGGGTATGGTGTTAGTTCCCTCGGAGAGAACTGCACCAACCATCTGCATGGCTGGTGGTGGATCTGACAAGGGATCTGGTTGATCATCTGACCAACCACCTTCGTTATCAGCATTATCTGCATGAGTTCTAGGGATGAAGTCAACATTGATGAAATTGAATTTGGCATGTGCTTTTTTTGCATTGTATGCAGTTGTTGCCAGCTTAGTGTTTGCCATCCGCATTCAGAGCACTCTCTTCAAATGCCATGAACATAAAGATATTTTTGTTGAGCTTCAGACGCGTTGCACCATTGCGATCTCTGCCATGTCTTTGTCAACATGAAAAAAGATAGGGTTAATTTCTTATGCAGCTTTGACACATGTTGCCCATGCAGTGAGTGCCTTCGTATGCTTCGCCGGCTCTATGGCTGATGCCATGGACAACAGACAATATGACAGCAGGAATCTGACGTTGTCATACTCTGCCATTATGCTATAGAGTTTGAGATGCTTTGAATTCATGTTAACTATTCCTTGTAAGTATTTTGAATGTTTGTGTACTGAAAATTACTCACACGTTACATCTAGGCCCACTTCACAAATTTTTTGCCTTCAATGCACCAGCAATCTTTTTCATGCCAAAGCATAGGATATCAATACCTTCAGGGACGCCTGTGGAGGTGAACATGTCAACTTCATCTGGGGTCTCGGTGAGAAGCATTGATGCTGAGAGTAGTTGATCATTATTGTGCTGCCAATATATTTGACTGGCATGTGTCCATGCTGTATGTATCTGCTTTGCTGTGACATTTGGAAAGCTAGACTGCACCTTGCTGACCATTGCAACAGGTGTAAGCTATTGAACGTTCTCGCGAACAATGCTGAGGGCCCCTTCTGGCATTGTGACATCTGTATAGGCTGTATGTCTGATGGTGTGCTTCAGATGCACTATAACTTTTATCATAAAATCATTAGTTTCATAGCATGAAATGACCAGACAGCTATGGCAGGGGTATCATTGCATTCTGACAGTGTCGCGATGCTTGACGTTTGGCTGCTGAGATTTTTTCAGTTTCTTCTTTCAATTCTCATCCTGGCAACACCAGTATTGGGTCCTATGCCCACTCTGAAGTTGATTATGGTCTTTAACTCTAGTATGCCAGGTCATTCAAAATTCCTTGCAAATCTAAAGTTCATGTTTCTCATGTAAATCTGTACCCAGTTGCTTTCCATATCTCTTGGGCATCCATTTGCACACGCTCTCAGTAGGATATGTGAGGATCAAACTTGGTTGTATATGAGCTGTTAAAGTTGACTGAAGAGCCTGTTCAAAAGATGGTATGTAAAGCTTTAAAGAACTTCTTTGGGCTGTCAAAGATCTGAAACAGATTTTTCTAGTTGGCTAAAGCAAAGAACCAGGTTGCTTACAGTAGTATCATGAGATGAGATTCTAATGATGCCTTCAACATCATCATTCTCGACACCTTCCAAGTTTCTCTGTTGGTATGGTGGAGGTGGCTCTGCCACGTCTGATGTTTCAAGAGACTGTTGGTTTTTTTTCCTGTCATTCCACATTTTTTGTTGCTCGGTCATGTTCTTGACAGTGATTACAATTCTTGAATTTGTAGTCATTTGGAAGCTTGTTGTGGCACCAGCGTTTGCTGCAAACTTGAGTTGGCATGTATGAGGATGTGAGATGTATAGACAAGGTTTATATTGCAGGTAATGGTGAGTAGAAATTGACACAAAGTTTTTGTACATATAATATTTACACTAGGGGGCTCAACATTTTGAAATCACATGATCATGTAATGTTCCTTCTATTTTTAGACATGTCAGTGTGGAGGAGATGTAACGGGCTCTACTGTTACATGCATAATAAATATCATTATTTATTATTAAATTGTTACCTATATATATATACCTTATCAGTAGATTAGATAGGATGTCATGTGACATCACCAGTACTTAGGTGCTGTCACAAGTGACCAACATGAGTCATTAACACAAGCATAGTATCTAGGTTACCAATAAACTGGTCAGACTTAGATCGTGCGACGTGTGATCACCGACAAGACCCAGTAATAAGTCTATAAACTTGTTACATTTTTTTAAGTCTTCAGAGACTTAACCTAGAAACTTTGAAAGAAGCCTCAGAACTGCCAGCACATAGTGCACAGCCACTGCAGATCTTGCCATAATGAGCTCGATAGAAGCTCACCTGGCGCTCGAGCATATGCTCGAGCACCAGACTGTCGCTGAGGCAGCCCAGAAGGGGAAGGAACTCCCCTCAGCGCTGGCGCAAGCAACACTGGAAGCTGACAGCTTCGAGATAGCTGGAGCCAACGGTGACAATTGGTGCATTCTGGGAACGTGCCATAGCCACATAGTGTTCAGAGAGTTGACCGAACGTAGTATAGAAATAGATAGGAGAGCCCTGGGCAAGCGTCCAGCTGCTCTCCTGAGAACAGATAATAGTAGACTTAGATTTGAGTCTACACTGCCTGCAGAGGATAGCACCTCCGACTCGGATAGAGAACACAGTGCAGAGCAAGTGCTGCGAAGGCATATTGACGCCTTCTGGGAGCAACATGCCGACATGTCAAAGCAATTGACACGCGACCGCCTATATAATTGTGTAAAGAGGTCATTGCACGTGCTTAGAGTGAGCGTGCTGCAAGACTATCTGAGTGAGGTAGCCAACCTCATCGAATTGACAATTAAGTACCTTGGGCGAGAGCACCAGGAATATATGGAATGCAAAGCAGTACGAGGATTGCAAACCTTGTCAGTCTTTGCGTCTCCTGTGCCAGGAGAAATAAAATTCTCCGTGGGGCCATTGCCTATTGTGATGGCACTAACTAATCTCAGTCTACCACCACAGCCGGGGGAGTCAACAACTGACTTCCATCATAGGCAAGCGGCAGCGGACAGACAACGGCAAACCTCGTTGCGAGGAGCCACAGCTCCTCCTGCGAGCACAGTTGATGCTGGGTCATCGCTAACAGGCCCAGATGCTATGTCAACAACCCCAGGGATACAGGTGCCAACGAAGTGGAACGACTGAGTCATTTTACAGAAGATTTGCCACAGCGACCTTGAAGCCCAGGGGTGGTCAACAATAGCTGACCAGGGTGTGATATTCTTAGGAAATAGCCTGGGTAACCCATGGGTATTTTTTTCCCAACCTGTACCCAAACCCATAAAGACCCTTACCCAATATAAGGGTCTGGGTACTCGACTAGGTACTGTGGGTATGGGTACGGGTCGACACCCACAATGGGTATCACGCACGGGTCAGTCGGTATGGCAGTGAGCAGAACAACTTATATAAAGCATTTTGTTATCTAATTTAATTTTCATCTATGTTGGATGCAATGTCTAAGGTATCTGGCATGTCCACCTCTCCTTCTGAATCACCATCCTCCAAGGGAACCTCGGGAAGTGCAGCGACCTTCAAGATGTCTTCATCTTTCACCAATCCTAGCTTACTCCAGTAGCCGAGGCACAATACTGCCCGAGTTGACTGCGCAGACATATGGTTTTGGACATAAGATAGAAGTTGTCGACCACGGCTGAACACGCGTTCAACTTCAACCAAAGTAGCTACACAAAAATGAGATCTATGCAGGTAGTAAGCTCAAGTGAACACTTGCCTGGAATCAAGAGATAGTCCAGGGTCATCCTGGATAGCCGTGGATACTGATCACGATGTTTGATCCACCACTGAATCACGTCTTCAATATCTTCAATATCTGCACTGAGGTACCAGTCCAACTCATCCCGGAGCTGGGCACGTTTGCGAGGTTGAAAATGCTTAGTGTTATCAAATATATTCTGATTATATAGTGAGTATTATTCAAAGTGTACTATGAAAACTCACATCAGATTTCGTCGTTTTGGCTGACAATTCAGCACGAGGAGTAAGATCCTCCAGCTCAATCTGGTACTTTTGATCAAATAAGTCCCAGACAATGGTTTTCTTACTTGGTTTCTTGGAGATGCTTGACGCAGATGCTTTGGAAGTGGAAAGCAGGGCAGTGACAAGGAGAAGGTCATGCTGGATACGCTTGGAGAGGAGCTGATATATGATAAATGCGTTTACAAACTGAATGTCGCGCCCGCCGGGTCCTCTAGCGGCTCCTGAGGAAGTACTTCCGCTGAGCTGCACAACCAAGTCAGGACACGATCAGGTTCTGGGAAGGAAAGACCAACCTGTTGCACTTCAACAAGCTTCCTCGATACTTCTTCCGCATCACTCAAAGCCACCATTGTTTTAGTTTGTGCCAATGTAGCCTTATAAATGGCATATTGCATCGATAAATGCTCTGGAAGCTTGTGTCAATCCAGTCGCTCGGCCAATCGTTGTCAATAAAATATTCAAGTTTGCGTCTCGGATCCAAAACTAGAGAAAAGTCAAGTAAGTATATCAAAACAAAAAGAACGGTACATACGCATAGCAGCACGATAAAGCTCGGAGTCATCAGTTTTTGTATAATAGTGATTTGCTGTCTTTTTGGCAAGGCCAATTGATGCTCGAAGGGCAGGATCATTGGTGATGTCAAGGCTTGCTGTGGTGAGTTCTTTGTCAATCAAATCCATTGCGGAAATAACTGTGGCCAGACTCGGTATTGAGCGCGAAAAGAATGTTGTCGCATCCTTGAGGATCTTTGATAAGTAAGAGGATTGAGATGAGACGAGATGACAAATGTGATTATGTGATCACAAACCTTCAGAACGTCTCGTAACTGCTCTGCAATCTTCCACTCCTTCTCACTCAGCTCAAATTCTCTCAGCTTGTTTTTTCTATTGTTCGTTAACTGGTCGACTGCCTTGCGGTATTGAAGTGCAACATCAAGCATATCAAAAGTTGAGTTCCAACAAGTAGCTACATCCCTGAGAATGAGACGACTAGCCATTTTTAGAGAATCAACAATTGCACGCCATTCAGGGAGCAGGAGCGTCGTTCGTACATGCTGATAGCTTGTAGTATACACACCTGTACACAACAACAACAATGAGAAACCACGACAACAAGGACAACAAGGACCGCAAGGGAGGAGGAAAGGGTTCTGCGAACCCTTCTACCTCAAAAAAGAGCTCTGGGGGGAGAGGCCGGGGTAGGGAGTTTTCGAACTCCCTGCACCAGCAACAACAGTTCAGGATGTGGCCGCCGGCGGGGTCATTTATGCCCCCGCCGCAGTTTGTCCAGGGAACAAGCCAGCCAAGCCCTGCGGGGTTCGCCTGGCCCAGGATGATGGGTAGCCAGGGCCTTGTGCCTGGCAACACGCACGGCCAGGCGTTCTAGCCTGGCAATATGTATGGAGGGTTCACCCCAAACTCATATCATCAGATGCACCTGCATCCGATGCCCACCAGGATGGAGGTAGATGACAATGTGTCGTCGTCAGCTCAGCCGACTACAGAATCGTCATCTCGCCAGCCATCCGAGTTTGGACGAGACGTGTCTCCAGTGCGCCCTCGACGAGAGGTGCACCCGGCAGGTCCTGCCCGTATGGGTGGATATTCAGGCCCGTTGCATGGGGATGGACCGCAGAGTGGCCCATCCTGTGACAAGGGTAAGGGAAAGGCAAAGGAGCATGCTCCCCTGCAGCAGAAGAAGGATAAGAGAAAGGGGAAGGCTCGAGATGACGAGCCTGTGCTGAGCTCAGATGCGCAGACGGCGGGACTACTCCAGCGTTTGTATAATGCTGGAATACCTGAGAATGTGGGGATGGATGCATTCTCTGACCTGGTGGTGCAGGTGGCACTGCTCCACCTGCTCGATTGGTTGGAGGAATTGCAGGCAGCTCAGGCTGACCTGCGCCAGCAGCTGTTCAATCAAGCTGCTGGCATGAGGAAGAGGGAGGCGTCTCCTTCCTCAGAGGCTCCCAGGACGAAGAGAGCTCATCCTGAGGAGCATGATTCTCGCTCTCACGTGGGTGAGTCATCACGACTCCCCCCTCAAGCGTACGAGGATGCGGCGGTAGCAGCGGGAGATTATATCTCTGTGGTGGTAAATGAGGACCACACCGACGCACCTCAACCAGAAATGGTTCAACCAGTCAATGTGGCTGGTGCAGAGTCTAATCTGCCTCTGCCTATAATTGGATAAATGGCCGCTTTGAACACGGTAGACCGACGATCCATTTTCAGGGCTCAGCTAGCAAGGGCGCTCAGTCCTCCCACCCATGGGGGAAGATCGTCCTTCGTTCGTCAGGTCGCCCTTGTGATGAGCCAACCGGGATTGTACCGGGAGGCCATTGATGAGTATAACCGCGCTTATCTGGAGGCGCAGTTTGTTCCCCAATACGGGGATAGGATGGTGCTTCAAGCCGCTGATCTTGATGCACCACAAGCACACAATGTATCAGCAGCTGACATCCTTCGCCTGCTGTTGATCAATCATGTCCCAGCATCGTGGGTGGACCACTCCTATATGTGGGGAGTAGCATACATCAATCACCACTACAGTGGTGCTGATGTCCACCGGCGCTGTATATCGAGACAGATCGGTCTCGTCATCAGCGGCTGGCCACGATCGGTGAACCACCGGCCACCCCTGCGTGGGCCGGATGGTATATTCCAACCTTCGCAGACTGAGAGTGCCTCTGTGCTCTCTTTAACAGTGCCATACAGGCTGGCCGGGATCCTCTTGCAGATCAAGGCTGGCACAACTACTTAGCTGATGAGGCGTTTGCCCTGCGCTTCTTGTACAGTCGAGGTGAAGGCCTTGTCCGGAGAGAAACCTCTGATGCAGCTGCCTTCGATGCCCACGTTCAGTCGCTGACTACTATGGCAGTGAACTCGCATGTAGCCTCGTTGGGGTTGACCAACCCCAACAACGCTAGCCACACTGCTGGAGCAGATGGCCTCCAAACTCCTGAGGACCAGCCTGCACCACCATGCAGGGCTAGCTCTGCTCCTCCCTGCCCCACTTCCGATGCGGCTAACGCTGCCTCCTCGAGTGAAGAAGTGTCAAGCGATGTAGAAATGGTGGATAACTCTGCCACTCCTCATCCAGACGTACATTCAGATACATCCGAGCTGATGCACCATCACCCACAACGAGACCATGGGGGGTGAGCGTGGCCGCCCACTACCACTTGCAATGCTGAAGTCCTTAGACGGACTGAAGACAGTCTTCCTCTTCACAGCTGGCAGCATCATCTGGGACAGTGACCCGGCAGGAGCATGCACATGCACGGGACGGGCGTGAATAAATACCCACCCTCGCACTGTACATAGTTGTTGCAGCAGACTTCAGGGCCTGTGGATATAGTCGAATGACTATACCCGACATTGTTATGTTGATGTCTGCAATATATTACCATTTGCATCCATGGGCAATAGGACCGACGCTATGGCCATGATATTCTTGTCGTGCAGACCATGGAGAGCGCCCCTATTGCCCAATATACATATTGTACAAACTAAGGTACAGTCATTTTGACTGTACCGCTTCCCAATACCACCGAGTAGCACGTACTCTTCAAGACGTGTTACACCTAGCAGTGAAGACCCTCTGGGTGAGTTGCCGTAACTCGCCTGCTCAAAATAAAATAAAATACCTTTGTGTTTTTATCTTACAGAAATTATGTTCTCTCTATGTGAGACCTAGGAAAGGTCTCAAAGGGGGGGATGTAACGGGCTCTACTGTTACATGCATAATAAATATCATTATTTATTATTAAATTGTTACCTATATATATATATCTTATCAGTAGATTAGATAGAATGTCATGTGACATCACCAGTACTTAGGTGCTGTCACAAGTGACCGACATGAGTCGTTCACACAAGCATAGTATCTA
>JABAJU010000326.1:0-11189 GCA_018220975.1 Tephrocybe sp. 9980TJB | reverse complement strand
ACATCGTATTTAAACGGCTTTCCTTTATTGGGCACTCGATTACAGAAAAACTTCATATAGTCAAACAGACTAGAGAGGATGTCAAGGGCGCCGTGAGGTCAGTCTTCTCAAAACCTTTTATCTATGTATGGCCATTCAAAGGCTAAGCCAGTTTCCAGGACCCTTCAAGTTCGAATAAATTCGGAAAACCTTCTAATTCCCAAATCAAACCATGGCAGTAATATTTTTTTCCAGTTCCTTCAAAGTTTGCCCAACCTACAAGCTCTCGAGTATACTCAGTTCGTTGACCTCATCCCTCCACGCGAACTCTTTGACTCCATCCGAGATGCGCCTCTCTCTGACCTCACCCTTGATATCAGGCGTTACTTTGTTGTGGAAGGTCCTCCTGCAGAAGGCATCGCATCTCTCAAGAGACTTTCAATTTCATGGCCGGGAAATGACAGCCCCAGCACGCCAGGAAGCTCACTCGATCATCTGTACCGTCTCGTTCGACCGTCTCTTTCCACCCTGGTGGAGCTCAGGATCGGAAATTCTCCGGAGACTGGCAATGACCTTGATCTCGGCATGTTAAGAAAAGCGGGGGAGACGCTACGCGTGTTTGATTACAGGATGCGGAATCATGATGAAGGGGTTCTTGATCTGATTCCAGAGATATTTCCTCATCTCACGAAACTCATTCTGGAGTGGGACCAAATCTGGGACGAAGCACTAGAAACCGGATACTCTCTTCGTTGGAAGGTAACGCGTTTTCTTTGCGCACAGTTCACTGAGGAATCTGACCATCGGCTCTACTAACAGGATTTGCACATCGTTTCCTTATCTCAAAATAAAAACCTCCTCGACCTCCAGCTTTCCTTCGACTTCGAGTACAATCTCAACGACTTAGTCAGAAGTGATTCAGACTACGCATGGTACATCCGCTGTTACAAACGCCGACTAGATGCGACCAATAAACTTGTGGGAGCCATGACTCTGCTGCGTACATGTCGGTGGCTGCACCTTGGGACGGGCCCCACGGTTCGGTCCATGCTACATCCGTTTGTGATAGAGGAAAGAGGGATCGCGAGCCGTGTTGTCCGTGGAGTGAAGCAATCTTGGATGGGAGCTGATCGAGAATATCAGAGGAGGGGTACCATCAGTATAGTGAAGTGTAAGTTGGAGGATTTGCCGGGTGAAATAATTGGTGAGAATGACCCTCCTGAAGAGGAGGAGGAGGAGGAGGAGGAAGAGTAACTTCACTAGTCCATTTCGAATGCGCAGCAGTGTTTGGGTTCTTAAGGAGGATAGTGATGCGGCGGTCTTGCTCTTTATGCGAGCTCGCCCTCTAAACGACGTAGGTGTTTATAATGTAACAACAGGTCATCGTATTGTCATAGAGGCGTTGACCTTGTTCCTCCTGCTCGTCGTCGCATTTATTCATCGCTGTACTAGTCCTTCCTTTGGATGCACCGTTGCTTCGTGATTGGCTCCCTTTTCTCGAGATTTCCTCTCAGTGGGATTGAGCTACTAAGTGTGTGTTATAGAGGGACTGCGACGTGACCAATGTAGATAATAGATTATTATTATCTGACAGGGGCCGAAGATAAGATCAAATGATGTTACCCGGTCTACGGTACGTTGTGACCGGGACCTTTCAAGCTAGATTCATTCTCTCACTGTCAGCAACTATTCGATATGGTCCTTCAAAGAGCACCCTATGGGACCTGGTCGTCTCCTATCACTGCTGAAGCCATTACCAGAGGCGTTAGTATTGATCATGTTATGTTTTTCTTAATCTAATCTTCGTAGGCTCTTCCCCTTGGTGGGGTTCTCGTAGATGCCATCACTTCCAAGGTCTATCATCTGGAAAGGAGGCCTTCTGAAGGAGGCCGTACAACTGTCCTTGACACTTCAACAGGAGCAGAGCTGACTCCTGGAAAAGAATGGAATGTGCGGACGGGCGTCCATGAGTATGGAGGTGGTGCCGCTATTGTTCACGGCGGAACGCTCTACTTTTCAAATTTTGCGTCTGGGCGTGTGTACCAGTTAAAGGATGGGTCAAGTCCTGAGGCTGTTACGCCAGGTGAGTCGTTGTCTAATATTAGGAGCTATCGAACTGATGTTTAGTCGTCAATGTTCAGAGAGCGATGTTTATCGTTTCGCGGACTTCGACATTCATCCTGTGCACGATCATCTTCTTATTTCTGTCCTTGAAGATCACACATTTGACGAGCCCTCTGCGATTGTTAACACGATATGTGTTATTAATACAAAGACCAAAGTCATCCATTCTCTCCTTTCTGGTGTCGACTTCTACTCCTCGCCCAAGTTTTCTCCCGATGGTACTCGTCTGGCTTGGCAACAGTGGTCTCATCCGGATATGCCATGGGAAGGAGGCCTCGTTTACGTTGCAGATGTCCAGGTCAAAGCAGAGAATGTTACCCTTTCGAACGCCACCCATGTCGCAGGCGAAGCTCTCAAGATTAGCGCTTCGTTCCCCTCTTGGGCAAATAACGATACCCTTATTTTCACATCGGACGAATCGGGTTACATTAACCCATGGAAATACCAAAACGGTCAAGCAACAGCTCTTTTCTCGAAACCTCTTGAATATGATTTTGGGTCACCTGCATGGGTCTTCCAAATGTCTCCTTATGCGATTTTGGACAAGGATGGGAAACAGGCGGTTTTCGTTACCACAAAAGACGGCCGGAATGGCCTCAGCATAGTGGATCTCTCAGGGGGGTTACCACCTCGTACTATTGAGACACCGTTTGTTGTCATCAGTAATATCTGGTCTTTATCTCGGGAGGCACGCGAGATCGTTTTCTCTGGCGAAAAGGTGAACGAGGGTTCGAGCGTCCTAAAGTTCGCTTTCGATGAGCACTCTAGTGATTACAGGTCCACCAGTGTAAAGCCTGCTCCTATCCCCTCGTTCTCCAGCGATTTTGTCTCCATCCCTCAGCCGATGACAGTCAAAACGTCGGGCGGCGAACTTATTCATTTGGTCTACTACCCTCCTAAGAATCCTGACTATTCAGGTTCTAGCATCCCTGGCGAGCGGCCACCCTGTGTCTTGAGCGCTCATGGAGGCCCTACTACTATGACCTTGCAGAATTTGAAGTGGCAGACGCAGTTCTTTACTTCACGCGGTTGGGCCTGGTATGCCTTTTCTTTCCTCACGTATTTCGTCTTAAGAAAATAATCAATTTTGCTTAGGCTTGACGTGAACTATGGGGGCTCGTCAGGGTATGGGAGAGATTATATCCAACGTTTGGCTGGAAACTGGGGTGTGGTTGACGCAGGCGATTGTATCCAGGCCGCACGGATCCTTTCAAGTGATTCGTACGAACTCATCGACCCCAAGCGAACCGTCATTCGTGGAGGTTCTGCAGGTGGATATACTGTGCTGTGCGCACTGGCAAACGCCCCAGACGTAACGACCTTTGCTGCTGGCACATCTTCCTACGGTATTTCAGATCTATTCCCGTTGACAGAGCATACACACAAGTTCGAGGCAAGATACATGGAGAAACTGATGGGTGGTACGGTGGCGAATATACCAGACGTTTACACAGACAGGTCACCCCGCAACCACGCTGATAGGATTGTGACACCACTTCTGGTAAAGCATCTAACCCCGCAGTGAAATTGTTGTTGATTTTTGTTGTAGATATTGCAGGGAGAAATCGATAGAGTGGTGCCAAAGGAACAGGCTGAACTCATCTACGAGAGCGTGAAGGCGAAAGGCGGTGTCATTGAATACAAGCTGTACCCTGGAGAGGGTCATGGCTGGCGTAAGGAGGAGAACATCGTGGATGCGCTGCAAAGGGAATTAGATTTCTACGAGCGTGTCCTTGGGCTGAAAGACTGACAAATACAACACTGTAATAATTAAAGGTGGCCTTAATACTGGTCGAAAAGAAATAAAGTAAAGAAATAGATCAAGAGAGCTTTGCATCAAAGTCCATCGGGCGTCCGACGATTTGGACTCATCAGCATCAGTACCTCCTCGATATTGACACAGCTGAGGTCAACCTGAGGACGCAAGGTCATTCTGTGCTCTCGGAGGGGAAAATCGCACTGAAACCTACTGGGGTAACATCCACCAAGTTATCCCCTTCGGGCAAAGTTTCCACTGGTGCGAATAGTTCAACCTCAACGTGCTGCCTCATAGGAACTACTGTCTGTAGGTGTCTCAGGTTTGCGAATACTGAAGCTCATGAGCAATTGATTGCGAATCGCGACGGGAACGTATGTACCATTGGAGTCCTCTTTAAATAAAATGATGAGGACGTCTGAGCTTCTAAAGATATTGAATCCAAGTCATACCTTCGACTGAGACTTGCTGATCATACATGTCATCGTTATGTATGAATTCATTTTCTGCAAAAATAAAACTGAGCATAAGCAACCAGAACAAACTAGCAAACCAACCTTTATTGGAACTGGCAAGGGATGATTCGGGACGTGTGTCTACGGCGGAGGACAGATCGGCATCGTGCTCCATGTCAACTTCGCCCTCTGCATCCTTCTCTGCATCTCCATCCTGGTCATGATCGGGCGCCTTTCCTTTCCGCTTAAGTATCGAGTGACTTGAACGCGGTGCCTCCACTACAACACCATCGAAAACCTGTCGACGTGGTAATTTTGCTGGGGCAGAAACCTTGGATTTGGGAGGCCGCCCACGACGTTTGGGCTGGTCGTCATGGGTGGGTTCAGGAGCCTTGTCTTTTTTGGGTCGCCCACGCGGACGCTTGAGGTTCGACTCGCCGTCAGTGGGTGCTGAGACTCTGGCCTTGGGGGGCCGCCCACGCGGACGTTTGAGCTTTGACTCATCGTTAGATTCAGCAGCGATGGCTCGCTCTGATTTGCGTCGATTTCTGGGTCCAAGTTCTGATGGTTCCCGTTTCCGTTTTGTTCGGGTTTCCTTTGACACTACATCGCTCCTTCGTCGCTTGTTGCTTGAAGTAACTGCGGTAGATGCCCTCTCTTGCCTTTGGGACTCGACGATATGTTCTCCTTGTTGTATGGCTTCGTCAACTTAAACAAAGTGAGTTTGAGATGACGATGAATTTTGTCGCGACACGTACGACCAGATATTTCAACCTTCTTCAGAAGCTCCTGCGCGATGGATTTTGAGATGGCTATCCCTGTAAAACCTAAGTCTGAACATATAGAGCGCAAAGTCTCTGCTTTCAGCTGAACCCAAGGGAACTTGCTCATGTTTGAGATGAACCAAGGGCAAGTCAGAACCAAACTCCGACAACCATGACATCATCTGAGCTCTAGTGTTCATCGCTGTCTCCAGATGTAACTCATGTGGTACAAAAATACAAGTAGATCATCACTAAATCGTATAGAAAGCATCGCAGAAGACGTCGACGAACAACGACTACGTTGGACTGATAAGGTAACTACATGTTTGGTGTGAGAACTTTGACTACTAGGTGGTCTTGCTCGAGAGATAAGGAAAAATTCATCCACGTTGCATCAACCACGGCATCGTTAATCAGTCCATCACCTGGGATTTGAGAGGAAAGACCAATTTTTCAGCAGAAATGGGCTTCAAATAATCCGCCGTCCCTTCGAAATTGCGGTCGATGACGAGATCGTTTCCAAGAAGAGGGAATGCGAAAGGAACTATTCCATGAAGACCATTTGGCATGATGCGAGGGGTAATATGTGGGATGGGAAACTGTTTAGGATGGGAGGACAGGAACTTGTAGAATTCAACTGTGAAGGCTCTCCAGTCCTTGGATGCTGGGAGATGTTTGCCTAGGTGAAATCGACGATGAATAGGCAGTCAAGCGAAAATGCAGACACCATACCGTAGTACAAGAGTTCATGGCCAAGACCAACCCACACGGCAGTGTAAAACCCAGTGACGCCTTCTTTGACACCCTCTCGAGTCCACGCCTCACGACGTACGGTTGCAATTGTCCCTCCAGCATCTCCAAATGAATGAGAAACTTTTGCAACACTATCTCCTTCTGCAATGCAATCTAATGCTGCATCGATACCACCAGACGCCTTGTGGGCCTTCGACGGCCAATCAGGATCACGGTAGTCAAAAACAGCTTTGACGCCTTGCTTCAAAAGTTTCTGGTGGTGTTTGGGACTAGCAGTAGCGTAAACTCTGTACGGTTTACCCTCTGGTGTGCGTGCAATCAACGCCAGATCGACGGCAAAAAGTCCAACGGATGTGGCTGCGGAGTAGATTAATATCGCAGGCGAATCGCCCTTTAAATCTCCCTTATCCTCGACAGGATTATTGAAAGGAGCCTGCAAGCCAAGTGTAATGAACAGCATCTTTGGCGAGCTTCAATAAAGGAATGTTAAGCTAACTAGTTGTGGCATTCTTACCTGGGCAGCCGTCAGAGAGCACAAAGGCATCGTGGAAGCCTCTTCAAAGGATACACCTGACGGGATCCTGAAGGCCAAGTCCGCTTCAAGTATAGCGTATTCTGCAAATCCTCCTGGTCGACGATTTTCGGCTGTGGCTGAGAAATCATCGTCAGTTTTCGACCTGACAAAAAACAAGTTGTTCAATTATTGAACTTACCGCCTTGGACGAAGCCCGTTACTCGATCCCCCGCTTGCCATTGGGTGACATTCTGTCCAATCTTCTCTACAATTCCAGCAAAGTCACTTCCGATAACACGGCCAGGATCGCCTGGAGCTGGTGGATCAAGGGTATACAGTGCATCGACGGGGTTCATAGACACCGCATGAACTTCAATCCTGCATGAAGATCATGACTCAGGAAGAGATCCGTTTGTCCACAAACAGGGTGCGCACCGAATTTCATCTGCTGCAGGCTCTGGAATGGGAACTTTCTCGACGATGGCAGTGTTTCCCGGGGCAGTAATTAACGCGTCCATGTGAGGGGCTGGGAGTTCAATTAATGCTTTGTAGGTTCACTGGCGAGAGAAGCCGGAGCACACTGAGCAGTTGCTCAGCCATTCAATTGATATAATGATGAATGCTGACAAGACATGACCCTTTCAGGTTGAACACATGACTTGCAATTGGCCACATTATCTCTTGATTCGCTCCAAGTACGGCCAGTTCTATTGAGGATTGGAGAAAGATTAACTTCTTGTGATGATGGCAGTTGCCTTTTCTGAAGTAGACGGGGGTTTGAACACTGAAATCGTAAGCTGAGCTTCTATACCAGTTGTCTAGAGCGCAGATAAGTTGTATCGATCAGGAGCACGGCGACACGATGACGGAATGAAGCGCGGCTGGGCTTGGTTCTTCAGCCACCTGGATGAACATGAGGACCAGCCAAGACATGTCTTACGCCTACTAGTACTTGCTGATGCGATGGCGTGATGAGGATGTGATGGGGAGAAAAGGATGTGATGGCGGTCAAGAGATGATGTGATTAGCAGCATGTCCCACCCTCAGTGCACGTGAAGCGCGTGCTCGAGTAGAGCAGCGCGCTTAGTTAGCTTTGGGGTTCATTTGTTTTTGACGCGCGCTTGCGCACGTGGTTAGCTTAGGTAATCCGTCACGTCCTTCTACTTTTTTGATCCACCATACCATCGCATCGTTTTCGTATAGACTCGTGGATATTGTTGGAATTCCGAATGTCGATCGCGAGCAGGATCGATGCCACATGCCACCGCTGTCACTATCCTTTTCCCTTTCCTCGGATTTCATGCTACCTTTATTGATCTTGATTCGTATGTAAGTAGTCTACCAGCTAGGTATCTATTTATCCTTTGCCTCGGCCCCCAATCTAACCCATTGCACGAGACAAACTGTCCCTGACGTTGTAGAACTTGCGTCGGTATTTCATCAGGATATCAGAGCCTCATATCCTCTAGCCTCTCAATAAGATCCTTCATCGTCGGTCGACAACAAGCTTCACTCCAACAATCATCTAGAGTCTTCCAGAATAGGTCCTTGTTTTTCAGTTGGATCAAGCACTGAACAACTTCTGAAGGTTTGACACCTCGTAGGATATCCAGAGTCACCGCATGATCGTTCGAACGGTATGGATAGGGCAAAGCTCCAGTTGCGACCTGTTTGTCACGCTATGAAATGATGTGATGGTGGTTTTTTAAGCCGAGCTCGTACCTCCAAGCACACAGATGCGAAGGCGTAAACGTCAGTCTCCTTCGTGATTGTCGGGATCGGGCCATCGTCCTCGATAAGTGCTCTAATTAATTCTGGTGCCATCCATCTCGTAGATCCAGCGAAAAACGATGATCTCATTTCTGGCATAGAGTCCGATAAGTCTTCCCAAACTTTGGAAAGCCCGAAATCGGTAATAATAGGACATCCATGTGCGTTAATTAGGATATTCGCCTTTGAAACAGTTAATTGGGAAACACACAATAGACAGAGACGACCGACGGACGCCTTTGAGATCACCATGAACAACCACAGGCGTAGCCGAGTGTAAATAAGCAACCCCAGATGCAACTTGCATAAGCTGTTAAAAGCGAGAGGCACATTAGAGTAGTTGTTCTAACCGCTTTCATGAGTACTCACCAAGTTGAGCCTGTCGGCTATCCTGTTGTCACGCAGATATCGTACGATAGTCCCATTCTCACACCACGGAGAAACCATTCCAATGCTGTTGCAAAATTGAACGATGCCGAAAAGTTGATTTATGTTTCGATGGGATAGTCGATGCCATGCTAAGACTTCGCTGTGAAGGCGCTGTGAAGTGTATGTGAGTGATCTCACTTCACGGCAAAATTAGGTCGCGAGTGACCTTCATCATTTTCTCCTTGACACCTTGGACTATTACTGCACGGAGAACTTTCAGAGCGACCTGAAACGTGATGAGACAAGCGGCTATGGGAGGAGGACAGAGGCTGACATATTGCGATCGTTTCTCAATGGGATCGTTCCACATGCCCTTCCACACATCCGCAAAACTGCCGTGGCCAACGGCACAATTCCCAAGAGGTACAACTTCCTCAGTCAGGTCAGTCAAGACAATGGAGCTCTTGATGACTAGGGTCTTTGTGACAGTCTCCTGCAGAAACTTCTGGCGGCAGCGTTGCTTGAGTCGACTGTAGTCCTGATGTTCCGGGATCCATCGAAATTCATCGTACGAGGAGAGCGATAGCGCCATTGGACGAAGTGCTGAGAAGTAGAGGTGTCGTGGATATGTATGAAGGATCATTGAATTTCGTAAGTGTACGTCGGATGCTGACTCGATGCCTACCTCAACATTCGTATCTTCGACTGTGAATGTTAATGGGCAAGGGTTAGCGGTTTTGACATTGCCAGGAACATTGCCAAGAATGTACAGAGAAAGCGAAGGAAGAACGGGGAAGAAAAGGTCACTGCATTCGCTACATGGAATAGCATCAGACTTCAGCACAGGCGTTCAAAGGAGTTGGATGGTAACTTACGGGACCTCTTCGAAGCCCTCGTTCAAAGTACCGTAACATGTATCAGATAGAATAAATTCCTGGCCATCGACAGCAATTCCAATAGAAACATCTGCGCCAGAGAGTTTCCAACAATATGTGTCCATCGCCGCACGAAAAATATCGAGTAAATCAAGCGTTCGAGGGAAGAGAATATCTTTTTTAAGATATACATCGTAGCCCAAAGATAGATTCTGCAAAAAGGCGATAAATCCACGAAGGACAAGGCGACGGTGATACTCCTCGAATGTCGGCTCGTAAATCGACAGTTGAATCAAATCTTGTTCCTCTTGCACGTGGGGTTCTCGAAGAAACTCAATTAGTTCGCAATACTTCGTGCTATTCCGAAACCGCAGGAATACAAGATAACGACAAAGGCTGGCGAGCCTTTGTTTTTCGATCCTAATAGATGTTGTCTTGTTTGGCACGCCGGAGCTGTATGTGCGCTGGATGAGGTCACTAAGTGTCTGCTCCGCTTCGGACTCCAGCATATCAAAAGCCAATTCTGCCGCTTGAATAAGACCTTGAGATGATTTTGAATCTGCAAAGTCCTGAAAAACAGAGCACGCTGTTTCTGGGGGTTGCGTGATTTCAGAGAGGTCGTTGTCGTAGACATCGTAGATATGCAATCGAGAGTTTCGAGGAAGTTCGTTGAGTCCGCTGATGGAAAAATCGTCGGGTTCAGAAAGATACCCTTCTTCAACGAGTTTAACGAAAAGAATCTACGTTTGAGAGAACCAAAGTTTCCAAATGAAACTAGGAACATATTGAGGAACTTGGCGAGTCGATTTCTTTGACACGTTTGGTTATGTGATGCGTAAGAGATTAACCATTTGAATCCACACACCGTCATTAAATGGGCTGTCGTTCATCAAGATGTAAGTGCAAGGAAGGGTGACTGAGACCCCGACGTGGGTTGATAATGATTCGGACCCTGTGGGAATCTGTTCTCAAGCAAAGCTTGAAACCATCTCACGGATAGAAGGAGCTGCAGTTATTTATTATCCACGGCTGTAAATACTAACCTTTTAAAGGGAAGGGGCCATACAATAGGCGCTGGAACATCATAGTTGTACCTGATAGATGAGGTCATTGCACACCCCTGAACTCCAAATTTGAAGGGTCCGTGGAGCACGTCACTAAAAAATAGGCGCAACAGAGTCCAACAAAACAGGTATGCACATGTCACCAGAGTCTAGGCCTCAAAACTAGGAGTGAGAACTTGATGTCAAAAGTCCGTCATTGACATAGAACAAACGGGATGAAGGCCAAGTGGTGATAGTGATGTGGTAATGTTACAAATCACAAATGTTGGTTAGGTCACACGTTGGTCAACTGGTCACGTCGCGCTTTTCAAATGACGCACAACGCCCAAGCGCAATCCGATTGAGGGGAAATCTTCAAAAAAGTGAGCCAATCACGCAGCAACGACGTATCCAAAGATGGACTAGAATAAATACGACAACAAGCAGGAGAAACAAGGTCAACGCCTCTATGACAATAAGATGGCCGGTTACATTACGAACACCGACGTCATTCAGAGGGCAAACGAGCATGGAGAATAAGACCGCCGCCTCACTAGAATACTGCTAGGCGTTTGGAAAGGGCTAGTCAAGTTCATCCTCCTCCTCCTCCTCGTCAGAAAGGTCAATCTCACCAATTATTTCACCCGGCAAATCCTCCAACTTAAACTTCACTATAATGATACTGCCCCTCCTCTGATATTCCCGATCAGCTCCCATCCAAGATTGCTTCACTCCACGGACAACACGGCTCGCGATCCCTCTTTCCTCTATCATAAACGGGTGTAGC
>JABAJU010000325.1:0-11276 GCA_018220975.1 Tephrocybe sp. 9980TJB | reverse complement strand
TAGTACTTTGTATGTCCTCCTTTTGCCTTGATAACTGCTTGTATCCTCCTAGGCATGCTTTCTATTAGCCTTTGGCACACCTCTGGAGGAATTGCATTCCACTCTTCCACTGTTCTCTCCCACAATTCATGCACACCACTAGGGGGTGTTGAGTATTCCTTGAGATGATCTTTGAGGTGTTCTCAGAGGTGTTCAATAGAGTTAAGATCAGGTGATTGAGCTGGCCACCATATTAACTAGAAGTTATTGTCCTCCATCCACTTTTTGGCCCTTCTAGAAGTGTGTTTGGGGTCATTGTCCTGTTGAAAGTAGTGGGCACCCTCCTCCATCTCTAACTTCTCAAAGCTCTCCACTGTCCCGTCCTCCAGGATTTCACAGTACTGCTCTGCATCCATCTTTTCCTGCACCTCTACTAGCATTCTTACCCCATTACAGCCCATACAGCCCCATATCATAAGGTTATTCTCTCCTCTATGCTTTACATTAGGTGTCATTGTCCTGTCTGAAATAGGTTCTTCTCATTGCTTTTACACATATGCCTTCCCATCTGATCCAATCCTGTTGATTTTTGTCTCATCTGTCCACAACACCCTTTTAAAGTCTTCCACTGTCCAGTTTTCATGCTCTCTGGCCCACTTGAGTCGTTGTTGCCAATGTATGGTTTTAAGCATAGGAACTTTTCTCTTTATAGCAGACCTAAAACCTTCCTCTTTCAGCATATTTCTAACTGTCTGAGGGCGGACAGGGTAGGAAAT
This sequence comes from Tephrocybe sp. 9980TJB, assembly GCA_018220975.1. NCBI lineage: Eukaryota > Fungi > Basidiomycota > Agaricomycetes > Agaricales > Lyophyllaceae > Tephrocybe > Tephrocybe sp. 9980TJB. The sequence goes on along the minus strand of JABAJU010000325.1, from coordinate 10,521 downwards.
GATGTTGTTGATGAAATGTGTGGCCTGAACAGCTGTATCAAGTGTCCCAGTTGAGATTTTTTGAATAATGGCCTGCTTGTCACATTGTGTAAGCTTAGCAGGATGGCCTCCAGAATGGTTTTCCTTGTTCATCTGCAGTTCTCTATCAATCCTCCCAATAGTAGACTCTCCTAAACCAATTTTGGCCTGGATTTGATGCAAGGAATACCCTTCTGCAAGAAGAAAGGCAATAGTAGAGCGCTGAGTAGAAGGGGTAGCTTTCATGGTAGTAGTTGAAGGTCAAGATGTGATTAAACTGACTTCCAATATTTCCAAATACAAGCAAACATAGTCACATGACTTTGTTTATATTTTCACATGCAATCCAGCCTTTATTTCTGGCTTTAATACAGGCAAAGCTGCAAAATTATAGATGCTCAAAAAACTGTCCCAATGAGTGAATATTTTAAAATTGCTATTACTCAATCAGTTTTGATTGGAATCACATGAACATAGGCTCAAATTGTAGCCAGCATGCCATGGTATTTTACATGATTTATTCAATATTTTTACCTTTACCAATCTTCCATGCCAAGTCTATCTTTTAAAAAGTATGAAACATTGGGACAGTTTTTTGAGCCACTGTAGTTCTTGCCCAACTTCTATGCTCTGTGAAAAAAATTCTCGACTTTGACCATGATCCAGAGTGAGCTTTTGACTCATTCTTTGATATTACTGATTTTCAAACTACAGAACTTTTATGACTGACGTGAGTGAACGAAAAATCATGATCAAGACAAAAGAATGGCCGTTCTATCTGTATGATGTGGAGAATATGATTTCAAATGATCCTATGAAAGGATTGCTTTGTAGCAAATTGCTACTTTGTGTACATCATTATTTTTTGACTTATTACCTGACTTTATTCATCAATTGAATGCTAGGTCTTTTAGCATATTTATATAGGCCTTACTTCAGCTCTTTCTGGAACACAAAATGCTACCAAACCTGCAAAAGCATATATTCATGGCCTTACTACTGTCACTGGGAGAACGATCACTTATGCGGCAGTACAGGTAAGTAATCTACAGTTCATCCATTATCAGCAAGCTAATTCCTTCTAACCAAGACACAATTTGCATTATCATCAGTTGATAAATGGTCAAAAACTGATGGCAAATTCAATATTGAACAGTTTTTCAACAATATTGTCAAAGTATTTGAAAGCAATTCTCAAAGCCCATGGGTTATCGAAACCTTGCAATGGTGGACAAAGTAAGCCTTTGAATTTTTGTGTTTATTCTTTTCATTCTTGAGAGCAAGTTCCTGGTTTGAAGGCAACCAAGAAGAAGCGATGAGTCACCATTGAAACCAGCACAAGTAGCAGCGATGAGGAAGGTGTGAACGAGATGTATGGAAGCACAACGGGCAGGTTTAAAGGTGAGTCATTTCAACAATTTTACAAGCAACCTGCTCACAAACCTAGGATATTGTCCCATCTCGATCGAGTTCACCACCACATGAAGGAGAGGCAAAACCACCTCGACCACCATCTTTGCCACCATCATCTCACCGGCCATCATCACTACCTGCACAGCCTCACAGGAATTCTCCACCTGCATGGCCCCACAGGCATTCATCACCACCCACACAACCTCAGCCTTGCAGACTATCGTCACCATCAGCACAGCCTTGCAGACAGTCTTCACCACTACTGCACCATGAAGATCAGCAGCTGCGGGCACAGCATCGAGGATCTCTGCCACTGCCACTGCCTCAGCATCCACCAAACCACTCAGGGCAGTCTCCAAGTCAAAGTCCTCCACCTCAAATCTCTCAGATTTCCCACTACTCAACATGCTTACGCTGCCACTATTATCAAGAAATTGATGACATTGATGACACTTGGGACCCTGAAGCACCACCAAAAAAAATCCACAAGACCGCTGTGGTGGCCGTGAAGTCAAAACCAAAAATATGTAAGAGGAAAAGGTAGATCATTTGCTGTGTCATGATTTGCTTGCTCTAAGATGCTTGTACCATATGAATAAACTGGTTTCTATTCTTCCTCGAGTGCCATGATTCTGTAAGATAAACTGGCAAAAATCAGTCAAGATATTAAGGAACGGATAGCGAGATATGAAGCCAGATATTGCCAGTTATAATATATTGTATGGAATACAATGAGATAAAATATGTACTTTTCTGGTATTTCTACTTTTGTGGTACCTGCACTAAGGGTACAGGTATAGCCAAGGGTCATGACAAGATGACCCATACCCCCTGTACCCATCCTTACCCTCTACCCATATGTGTACAGATTTTCAAACCTGTAACAATAACTAACTACATGTCAGACTACTGGGCCCTTACCCTGTCCGGCACAGAATCGCAAACCCTCAGGTGAAAGCTGACTGTCAGGATCATGTCAAATGTGAGAACAGGGAAGATAGAGGCATTGGAACTAATCACTTGTACTCTCACTGAACCATTAATAAATTAATAACATTACGAATGTGAAGGAGCACAAGCCAATAAAAATATAGGAGATTTATCAAACTTTTTGGGTTATAGTGGTTCCAAGAGGGATTCTCATCTCAAACTTTCTTAGACAGTCATATAATCAACCTACTTTAATTGTGCTTTCATGCCTCGTAGCTGTGCAAGGGTATATGACTATCAACAATGATATCACTGATGTCACCAATGATCAAGTTGCTGTCAAGGGGGTGCCATATTTAAACTCTGACACCAGACATTGGTTAGTTAGTCCAGGCTTCAAGGCCGAACAAAAAATTTGGAAGTCACCTAAGATAGGCCTGTAGACTTTCAGAATATGAGAATATTGATGTATTTAAACATGAGCCAGCTTAACAGGGGCTGTGGGCATGCTGTAACCACCATAGAGTAGCAATTTCCTTGTTCAGAACATCTCATTAGGCTTGACATGAATGCATGTGACTTTCTGATGACCCATTGTGTATCCTCATAAAGATTGTCAACCCAGAGAAAGATGCATGACATGTTATACAATATGAACAGTTGCTGATCATCATATAATAGGTCTCTGACCTGAGCACAATTGATCAAGATGACACTGTTGAATGTCCTGAATGTAGCACCATTGTACCCTGCAGCAGTGTTAACAGGCTTGATGAACCTCACAATATACTATTTCTTAACAACGTGGTCAAAGAGACCAGCCAGTGCCCTCCACATAAATGGAAGGTCATTAAAATCTTGAAGAAAGTGCCAGACCTTCCACAATCTATACCAGAGGCAACACATGAGGACATACTTGCCTGGTTTTTAGTCAAGCCTGCAAATACAGTTGATCCTGTGATGATCTATGAGAGGCAGTATTGAATAGAGTATTTAAAAAGGTTTTGGAGTGGAGATGTGGGCAGGATCTTACACAGATCATTAGATGGGAATACCTTAGAATGGATGGCTTTGTCAAGTATATTGCATATCTTGTCCTCGAGTGACATATTTCCCTTGGTCTTGTGGAGGAAAAGCTTCAATGTCTAGTGGAGGCTATGGAAAAGACGTGCATGCTTTACAGATTCTATAAGCATACACTTAGTTGGTCCTCAGCACTCTCAACCTCTTCTTTACCTCCAGTTCTCACCTGCATCTCCACTGCATTTATCTGACTCTTCACTACTATCAACATGATTGTAAGTGGCAACTGGCCTCATTGGTGCCTAGGAGGTGGGGCATTAAAATTGTCTTCATCAGTGATTAGAGTAAAATTGGCATTGTGGTCAGTGCTCAAGTCATAATCACCACTGATTGATGGCAGTATGAATGAGGGTCTGGCACAGCTCGATGTTTAGCTGGGCACTTTTTGCTAATGCAACTGGTTGCAGTCCTCTTGCAAAAGCCTGTGAGGGTCAGTGGATTGGGGTCATCATACATTGTAGCAATGATAAGTGTTTGGAATTAGTGTTTTGAAAAATCTGAACAAGGCTTGAGGCTTTATATAACATTTCTACATGATCAGAAAGCACTGTTGTGTGGCAAAAGAAAAGAAAAGAGGCTGAGAGATGAATTAACTAACTACATTATCAGATACACTTCCAAATCTGATAATAACTCCACAAGTGATGTGTCATCTCACAAGCCATCATTCTTTCCTCTCTCATGATCATCAATGTCTCCCTGAGGCCTATTGCCAGTTTTCAAAGATTATCGATGAAGTGAGTTGCTGCTCCCAGTGTGTGCTGTGATTCAGCTGACAGTTGCGAAGGCTTTGGAATTGCCATGATCAAGTTTGGTGGCTTCATAAGAGGAGGAATAGGTACAGGCTTGGGCTTCATGAAGGCCAGTATAGATCCATTGTAACGGGCTCTACTGTTACATGCATAATGAATATCATTATTTATTATTAAATTGTTACATATATATATATATATCTTATCAGTAGATTAGATAGGATGTCATGTGACATCACCAGTACTTAGGTGCTGTCACAAGTGACCGACATCAGTCGTTCACACAAGCATAGTATCTAGGTTACCAATAAACTGGTCAGACTTAGATCGTGCGACGTGTGATAACCTGACAAGACCCAGTAATAAGTCTATAAACTTGTTACATCCATCCTTTGCCTTGGTCTTGCTTCATTTCTCAGCTGTTTCTTTGCAGACTTTCGAGCCTCAATGTCACTTTTCAAGGGTACACAAGCCTGCTGTTCCAGAGTTGACTCATGTACCACAGTCTGGACAGGTTGTATATCCATCAGCATCTAGTATTGCATCCTATACAACAATAAGTACAGATAATCTATTTTCAAGAAGCATCTCACCATTTGAGACATTTGTGTAACTGTTGGTGAATGTTGAGTGTCAGACATCGGAGTCCACAAACATTTGTTTTGCTATTACAAAACATGGCTTTCTCAACTAATAATATATTACAGTGCTATATGACTATTAAAGATCTAGGCTTTCAAGCCATTCCAGGCCATTTTGGCACTATTTTGAGGGTACTTCCAATTTTTTTTTTTGCCTTCAGTGGTTGGACTAACTAACCAGCCCAGAGTGTCAGAGTTTTAATCCAGTGCCTCCTTGGATCAAGGTACATCAAGTTCAAAGTCTAGTTTGTTTCAACATATCACTAATCATAGTTAGTTTTTAGCTTCGAAAGATGTCCCTCATGATTAAAAACTCAACCACTATTATCACTCCAAAATGGTATGCACTTCTTGAAAAGCATAGCCTATCTCAACGAATCATGCCTTGTGATGTGACAACTCAGTGGAATTCAACATATGACATGCTCAACTTTGCTATCTAGTACTGCCATGCATTGGACAACATTACTGCTGACTGAGCCACTAATATGCAACACTATGAGCTCTCAGAAGAGGAATAGGATATTGCAAAACAGCTTTGTTAAGTTTTAAAGGTGTGTAGACTGAAATTATTTCTTTAGCCATGTCCTGAGATCTAAAATAGAATGAGTAAATTAGAATATTACCTATATCTCTTCATCTCTTGATCTATAATCTGAGGGCATGTGTCATTTTATGTCTTACTGACTGCTTTTTTTATTGCCATATGACTTGGATCAATGTATTAGATGCTTATCTCTATATTCCATCTAATCTGAGGGTATTTTATGGCATTTCATGTCTCAGCTTGAAAATCATGCTAGAAGAGTGTTATTGTTTATTTATATGTATTATTTTCAGCATATAGGCTTATTTCAGCCTCTACAACCTCTAGAATAAAATAAATTTGATGTAGACACTGCCAGGCATAGCAGGCAATATGATTCAATGAATACAAAGCATATCTTGTGAACAGAGTGAAATATTGGTATCTAGCCCTAAGAAATTACATTTTGAGCCATTGTGCATTAGAAATTTCATGTATTCATTATGTCTACAGGCCAGAATCTGAGAAAGTAATTAAGATATCCTCCCAACATGTCTGATCTGCTTTAGTTGAGACAGAGCTGAGATCTGTATGTAAAGTTGTTATCTTTCTTATTTTGGGTTATTTGGTCTGCATCCAGAACATGCAACACATGTTTGTTTCTGGAGGAAATTGATAAGAGTTATAGATTATTTTCACCAGCTGTATCTAATTCAGAGTATTCAGACTAAATCTTTTATTGTATTGAGAAAGGATGCTAGGAGGCTGACAATGTTTTCAGTGGCTTTGTTTATACTTATTTATTTCAAAAGCAAAACATCAGAATTACAAGAGTTATTGATTACCATTGACAATCAATACAAATTATCATTAGTCCAAGCTTTTGATCATTATTGAAAGTCAATATAACACATCATTAAATATCATTAGTTTCAGTTATTGATCAATATTTAAGGTCAATACAGTCCATCATTAGTCCAAGTTTTTAATCATTATTGGCACCAATACAAACTATTATTAGTCTGAGTTTTTGATCATTATTGACAGTCAATAGAACACATCATTAACTATCATTAGTCTGAGTTATTGATCAATATTGAAGATCAAGACAATATATCATTAGTTCAAGTTTTTGATCATTATTGACAGTCATTTCAAAACATCATTAACTATCATTAGTCCAAGTTATTAATCAATATTGAAGGTCTATACAAACATCATTAGTCCGAGTTTTTTATCATTATTATTGACATCACTATAAACATCATTGGTCTGACTTTTTGATCATTATTGACAGTTAATACAACACATCATTAATCATAATTAGTCTGAGTTTTTAATCATTATTGACAATTACTACAAACTATCATTACTCCAAGTTATTGACATTATTGGCCATCAATGCAACACATCATTAGGCCAACTTTTCAAATATAAAGACTGGAAAGAGCCTAAGACCATGACCTATTAGAGAATCTAATGCAGGTAAGGTAGACAACAAACATGGCCATCTACCAAACTTGTGAGAAAGCATGATTTGGCGTGACAAACATATAAAATTAGAATGACAATGCAGAGAAGTCAAATGGATAAAATCTGTTTGCACCAAAAAAATTCAAAATAAGAGAACAAAACTTTTGGTGCAAGCTGATTTTTAAGAATGTACTCCAATAAAATGACATTCAATTTTTTCTCATAAAACTCTCTCCAGATCAAATATACACGTGATGCTAGACATGTCACGTCCTGTTGAAGTAGCAGCAGTGCCAAATTAATGGCTGATAGTAGCCCTAGATATGTGTACAGCTTAACCACCACTATGGCTGGCGTATCCAAGCACAAGCGCACTCAGATAAACAACCTTGGAGACTGGGCCAACCAAAAATGATGCAAAAAAAGCTCAGAATGCCTCACAGAAAAGGAAAATGTATGTTGTAAATACTAAAGATACTTCAATGGCCTATTAACAAGCTATTTAGATCCCTCCAGCAACACTACAGGCTTCCACAACTCTTCTATCATCTATTCGAAAGAGAGCTTCATCTATAATCAGTCCTATCAGCTCCATGTTCACAAGATCAAGAGCAAATTCACAAACTCATTCGATACTAGGCCCACCTCCTGAATGGTCATTTTATGAAGGCTTCTTCATTGAGGTGGCCAGTGATGACAAGGCCATGGAGCTTGAGAGAGATAACATTGAGGAATACATCCTCCACAATCCTGCAGAGGAACAGAATGAGGATAAGAATGATGGCAAAAGTGATGAAGAAGGTCGTGGAACACCAGAAGATAATTTTAAACATTACCTTTATGCTGCTCCATCAATCAAGGATGCCACTGAGGCTCACAAAATACTTGATCACATTATCAGTCCACAGCGCAAAAATGGCATTGGACATGTTGATCCTGGACTTGATCTTCTTATAAACAGTCATCTAGAGGCCATGCAACACTTCCTATAAATGTATATCAGTCATAATATACTTCATGGAAGGTGGATTGCTGCTTCCTTGGAAGTGGCCAAGAATGATGCCCATGGGAAATGGTATGCATGACGGCTTTGTGAATGGTCTCAGGCATTCATCAGGAACCCCCAAAATCTTCCCAAAAATGTTTATGGGACCTGGAATACATCATACATGTGATTAGGATTTATGCTCACTCAGTTCTTTGGCCCACTTAATAGACTCAGAGTCTGAGTCTAAGTCAGGCTCAGGAACAGCTGGTTCATCATCAGCTGCCAGAGTATGACATTGCTTGATAGGCTATGAGAGTATGTAACTTGAGTTGGAGGCAGCGTTGCTTGTAATGTCAGTTACCAATTGCTGCTTCCACTTCTTGATGGATAGAGAGAGGGCAATGGTGGCCTTTTTGACAGCATTGATAGCTTTTTTGGATTGAGAAATGCCTGCTTTAGACACAAACTGTAGAGTAAATTTTGGAGAGGTGGAGAGTGAATCACTAGCACAGTGGCTGCCGCTATTCTTTGCCATAGTCACAGAAAGTGAAATTTTTGGAGATTTGTTTTGTTTTCACAATCTGGTGGCTTACAACTACACAGTCATGAGATCACAATCACATGATGTTGAAGGGTATTGTCAAGGGTACATGAGTTCAAACCCTGGTATCTGTATCTATATCCATGCATATCCCTATCCATAATCTGTGCAGGTTACCCATATCCATGGCTTACCCTAATTGTGGCAGGCATTCATGAGCTGTACTATGAAAAAGTGAGCCTCTAGTTCACTGAAACAGCAGTGACAGCAAAGCAGTCCCATCAGAGACTCACTGAGATGGAACTCAAGTACAAGGTAGAAATGTTTGTTGTCCTCAAAGCAGCTATATAAGTAAACAATATTAGGATACTTGAGAGAGTGATGAAACTTGATTTCTGCAAACAGCTTGGGAACAGTATATTAATTCAAAGAACATGGATCTTCACTTTGATTTTAGCTTTCTTTTAGCTTTTTTGGTCTTCAACAATGACTTGATGACTACTTTACATGCAAGATGAGTGCCATTGGATTCCTTAACGTTGTATACTTGAGCAAAACTACCCTTGTAAATGTTGGATATTTTTGAGTCTGGTACAGATGGATAAACATATCTTGCCCAACACAAAAACACTGACATTCATTCTAATCTAACATTCAAAAGAAGTTTAAGGTGTGAAGTCACCATGCACAGAATTATGACATACAAAAAGAGGTAACTTGATTAGTGCTCATGCTGTAAAATGTGACTTCTCCTCCTCACAAGTGAGACCTCCATTTCCACTATGGTCTTGGTCAGTCCAAGTTCATCTGCAAAAAAAAAGAAAAAAAAAGACCAAAACATACAATTAAAGCTACACAAAAGAGGTCAATCAGTATGAATCATTTCCACTTAAAAGAGTCAAGAAATACCATGTCTGCCATTATCTGAAAGCCTGTAGAGAGCTTCTATATTAGACATTGCACCAAACTCATCACTAACATACTTCCAGCCAATCAATCCTTGACATGTCTCATTATCAAAAGGGACTATATACAGTGGCTCAAAAAACTGTCCCAATGTTCATACTTTTTGAAAGATAAATTTGGCATGGAATATTAGCAAAGGTAAAAAATATTGAATAAATCATGTAAAATACTATAACATCCTAGCTACAATTTGAGCCTATAATCACAAGACTCAAATCAAAACTGATTGATTAATGACTATTTTAAAATACTCACTCATTGAGACAGTTTTTTAAGCATCTATAATTTTGCAGCTTTACCTATATAAGTCAGTTTAACCACATCTTGACCTTCAACTACCACTATGAAAGCTACTCCTCCTACTCAGTGCTCTACTTTGCCTCTCTTCTTGCAGAAGGGTATTCCTTGCATCATATCTAGACCAAAACTAGGTTTAGAGAAGTCTACTATTGGGAGAATTGATAGAGAACTGCAGATGGACAAGAGAAACTATCCTGAAGGCCATCCTGCTAAGCTTACACAATGTGACAAGCAGGCCATTATTTGACAAATCTCAACTAAGACACTTGATACAGCTGTCCAGGCGACATATTTCATCAATAACATCATTTCCCATCCTGTCCACCCTCAGACAGCTAGAAATATGCTCAAGGAGCACAAAAATCAACAGGATTGGGTCAGATGGGAAGGCGTATGTGTGGAAAAAAAAACAAGGAGAGCCTATCTCAGATAGGACAACAACATCATGGAGGAGGGAATAACCTTGCAATATAGGGCTGTATGGGCTGAAATGGGGTAGGAATGCTGGTAGAGATACAGGAGAATATGGACGCAGAGCAGTACTGTGAAATTCTGGAGGAGGGAGCAGTGGAGAGCTTTGAGAAGTTAGAGATGGAGGAGGGTGCCCACTACTTTCAACAGGACAATGATCCCAAACACATTTCTAGGAGGGTCAAAAAGTGGATAGAGGTCAATAACTTCCAGGTAATGTAGTAGCTAGCTCAATCACCTGATCTTAACTCTATTGAACACCTCTGGGAATGTCAGGGCAACACTACACAAGAATGCAGCAGGCTCCCACAAGATGAAACTGAAAGACAAGCAGAGGGACAAAGGTAGAAGCAGAGAGAGGACTGAGAACAAGGAATGAAACAAGAAACCTCAAGTGTTCACACTAAGTGCAGTGGAAA
>JABAJU010000324.1:0-11291 GCA_018220975.1 Tephrocybe sp. 9980TJB | reverse complement strand
CCCTCCCCCCCCCCCCACCCTACCATTATTTTACAAAAAAAAAATTTTTCTCTCCCTTTAACAATTTAGGCTAAGGTATAAGGGAAGGAGGTCAGGGGGTATAAATGACAAGGTTGGAGTTTACTTAGTAGAAAGGGAGGGGTTAAATTTAATGTGTTATTATCTTTCATAGTTAGTAAGTCTAATTGCTCCTGATCCTATTTCTAATACAAATCCTATAGTTAAAACAATAAAGAATATTATTGCTATAGAGAAACCGAATGTAGATACTTGATATAAAGTAACAGCTATAGGGAATAATAATAAAATTTCTAAATCAAAGATTAAGAATAACATGGCGATTATGTAAAAATGTATTTGAAATGTACTTCTAGTTTGTCCAGCTATTGCAATGAACCCACATTCATAAGCGGACACTTTAGCTTCATCTGGTCTATGTACTGCCAATAAAACATTAAACCCTAGTAAAACTAAAGCTAATACTGGCACTAATATAAAAAGAAAAAATAAATTATTCATTTAAAAGTAAAATAAAGATAAAGATAGCAATTGTGTGCTGTTTAAAATTAAAGAAGGTTTAAAAATAAAGAATGAAATAGATAAAGTTAATGTTGAAATTAAGAAACTGTGGAAATTACTTACTTCAGTTGTCTTTTCTGAAGGCTGAGAAACGGCCACATTACCTAAAATTGAGTCATGTTCTTCTAGATTGTTAGAGTTAGGAGAAAGAAGTACTTTAATAATTTTTAAATAATAAGAAGCACTTACAACACTTACAAATATAGCCACAAAAGCAATAAAATAATATCCACTTTGTATTGCAGAATATAACACAAACTGTTTACTAAAGAAACCAATTAATGGCGGAATACCTGCCATAGAGAATAAACAAATTGATAAACTTAAACTTAGTATAGGATTTAAGAAAAATTGACCCTTTAGTTCTGAAATGTATCTTACATCTTTAATATATAAATAGTTAGGATTAATAATATAACCTAAAGCTAAAATAATTAAAAAAACATCTAAATTTGTAATTGAATATTGAATAATATAAAATAAAAAGGATTCTATTGATTGTTCAGAATTTATGGCTAAAGCTAATAATATAAATCCAATGTGTGAAATTGTACTATAAGCAAATAATCTTTTAATTCGGGTTTGAGCTAAACCTACTACTGTTCCAACAATTAAAGATAATAGTGAACTTATTAACAATAAGTTTTTAGTAAGGTCTAGATATAGAGTATTCTCTCCGGAGGTTACTCTGAATAACTGAGAGGAGACTAAATCACCTATAGGAGTAAGTCCGAAGGCTTCTAATAATAAAATTAATATTGCTATCTTAGGCATGATAGTTAGCCAAATTGTTACTATTGTAGGTGTTTCATCATAAACATCTGGACTCCAATTATGTAAAGGAGCTGCTGATATTTTGAATAAAAATCCTATGATAATTAAAATTAAACCTAAACTAAAGCCTTGTAATATACTATTTACTTCCATCATACCTGTTGTTGCGGGTACCAGAGCAGAAGTAGAAATAAGTGAATAGATAGATTCAAATTGAGTTAATCCTGTAAAGGCATAAATTAATCCCGATCCTAATAAAATGAAACAGGATGATAAACCTCCTAATAAAAAGTATTTTAAACCTGCTTTAGTTGAAGACTCTGAATCTCTATATAAAGTAGCTAAAACATATAATCCAAAAGATTGTAATTCTATACTTAAATACATAGATACTAAATCAGAACTAGATACTAATAAACAGGAACCAAGAGTACTGAATAATACGATTAAGCAATAATCGGGTCCTTCTCCTGTCTTAGATGAATTTAAAGGCCAAGCAATTAAAATTAAAGATCCTATTATAAATAAAAATACTTCTATAAATTGAGAGATTACTGTAACTTGGAATAATCCACTATATATACCTATACCTGATCCAATTGACTGAATATAAAGAGTATTAAAAGATAATACTCCAGCGTATAAGAAAATTAATGCAGATATTCTTGTGAAATAAACTGGCGATAAATGATTATTAATTGAAGGTAGGGCCTTAGCCACTATTAATGTTAAAATAGATATAAAAATCATAGCTTCGCCTCTTTTAGGTGTTATAATCCGTAGGACTCATAAGGAATAACTCAACTCCAACTCCATTTTTTCTCAAGACCTCCTCCTTTGTGTTAGCTTTACCACCCACCACCTCTGTCTCCTCCGCCCTTAAAGAATTAGCCTTCTTTACTAATCATAGGGGATTTAACATTACTAGTTTAATATTTCTTATTCTCCTTAGAGTTAGAGATCTGGTGTACTTCCCTTCTATTAGATAGAGGGCTTATTCAACCTTTGTTTCTACGTACTTTTCCCCCTAATTCTCGTCTATTTATCCTACCCTTACTACCCCTTAAAAGATTAGAAGTCTAAAAGACAGAGAGATTCCACCCTTCGTAGATTAGAAAGACTCAGGAGGGTAAATTTTACCCCTGTTCTTTAGTTCCTTCATATCATAAATATTTAGGATTATTTCCCTTCTTTGTCCTTAACCTAAAAAGGAGGGTCGGTAAGGGGGGGGGGGATTAGAATTAAATTATCAGGTTACCTCCTTCCTGTCCCTTTTCTAACGTAAAACCTTTAGGATTAGGGTATAATTTTTTTTTTGATAGGGGTTTATTTTTAGAATTAACACACTTTTTTGCAGACCTATATGATTAATATTAGATTAATGATTATGGTTCTTGGTTACATATTTAACCTCGTGGTTGGGGCATTCCCTCGAATTTTTTTAGGTAATCAGTGTACAAGAGCTAGCTAGATCAACATTGAAAATTGAGTACCCAGGTGCTAGACCTTCCAAATTTTACATATTCTTTGGAGTACTTGCAAAGCAATCATGAATAGTATAAATAGATAAATTAACATTTCCAGTATTACTTAATAAGATGTGTACATTAGCAGCATCTAAAGAATGAATAAAGAAGTTAGGCCTGAAAGAACGTTTAGTACTTAGAACTTAAAATTTATCTGTAGGGAGTTTAATAGTAGTTTCTTTACTTACTTGTCTGAAATACAGAACCTCTTAATGTGGTAGAAAATTTTATAGTGATTAAAATTTTAAAGTGTAAACCTAGTAAAAGGTTAATTAAATTTACTTAATTTATCAATTTTTTTAAATTGTCGGATAGTAATTTTAATGAAGGCAATTCTTTCGTCAATAGAAAATAAATTATTTTACATAGGTTACCATATTGACTAGAGGTAAAGATTATATCTTTAGAACTAAAAGTAGCATTTGCTGCTACTTGGATATGTCTTAAGAAAATTTCAAGTCTGGTTTGTCAGTCGTCTACAGCCCATTCTTTTAACTCCTACTTTCTAAAACGTAAAACTTTATTAATGCTAAACGTAATATTTGCCTTCCTATTCTTATAACTAATTAAAGCTCGTAGGTCACTCTTTAGAGTGAAAATTTTTGAGTACACTATAACAGCCTACCTTGTGGTATAAATTGGGGGGGGGGGAATAAAGGTAATATAGATAGACATAATTAAACTCTAGTTTTACTTTCAAATAAAATTGATGAACACTAGCTTTTTAAATTAAGTTAAAAGAGTACAAATAAAACAATTTGAGGTTAATTGTTAAATTTGATTAAAGGTAAGATTAGTTTAATTGGCAAAATTACGTTTTGTGGCGACGCAGTTCAGAGTTCGAGTCTCTGATTTTACCCTATTCTAAGAGTTGTAAAGTAAGTATGATTCTATTCAAACCTATTAAAACGGTCCTTCCTACTGTATGTCTAGTGGTCTACCAAATGTTTATGTTTCCTTTTTCTTTATATAGAAAAGGAATGATAGAAAGGTCCCTATTATAAATTCCTAAATCCTCCTCTGTTATCCTTACAGTAATTTTATATACTCCATCTTTACTTCTTTTTCTAAAGAAGGCTTGTAAAGATAGAAAGGTTGAAGAACAATTTTATATTATTATACTTTCTTTAGGTAAGGAGAATTGGAGGGCTACTGAGGTTGAAAGGTATAAATTAAAAGAATGAAACCTGCTTACCTGCCCTAAATAAAGAAATTAGGCAATTCCTATGTGGGTTATGCAGCCTATTCGGATAGGTGTATATCCTTTCTTCGACAATAAATTTTTGTATAGATCAGTTATAAACTGAAAAGATTTACACATTAAAATTTTAAATTAGAAAAGTAGAGGGTTGGAAAAAGGTAAAAGGAACTATCTAAACTAGCCAAAATTTTGGCTAACTAAGGTGGCAAGGGAGGTATGTATTAATTAATTTTGCCGAAAACTGGAATCGAACCAATCTTTAAATCTTACAAGGAATTCGTTTTACCAACTAAACTATTTCGACCTTTTACCCACCCTCCTTCAAAAACCCCCTCCCTAGGGGAGGTAAGGTGAACTAGGGTGGAAGAATACCTTTTTTCTTTTCCTTCTTTTAAGTGCTATTTTTCCGTTCGGTTAGGACTAAGGATTAATACCATTATATTAAATTAATGAGGCAGGACTAAAGAAAGTTTTAAACTGAATATAAAGCCTATCTTAAGGTCTAACCAGTTTAGATAGGCAGACTGAGTAGGAGTAGAGTGGTATTTCTACTCTAGTGCCAGAATACCAGTTAAAACTGTTATACCTTTTAACTTTACGTTCGTAGGCTTTAGCTAGGACTATTTAGACTGCCTATTAGTCTAGGCTAGGCTTTATTTCAGACCTTTCTTTTAATTTGGGCAGGTTTATCCTCATCCTTTTATTTTTAAAGACAGATATTGCCAGACCAAAGGTGCTCCTGAGTATAAATAGGACAGAAGGTCAGTTTAAGGTAGAAAAAGTGAGGGGAAGAATTTAAGCTGTATAGGTAAGCTGAAGGTATAAAAAGGGGGGAGGTGGGGATATTTCTTCTTTATAATTTACCTCTTCTTCCCTACTATATTCAGCTTACCGCTTTAGGGTAGGGAGTGGGGTGTTTGAAAAATAAGAGAAGAAAAGCAGTAGAAAAGTTAGAATAATTAATCTATAGGACTAGTTCTGTAAAAACTATTAAGATCTAAAATATTAAGTTATATTTAATATTTAATTGCACTAGTCTACTGAGTTTAATCTAAAAATTAATAGGTCGAATATAGGTGTTTTATTTTTAATTACTTTCTATTCCTTTAGAAACCGTCCAAAGCTCCGATAGTTTTCTACTCCCCTTTTTTATTTCCTTCCTCTTCAACCCTTAAGACTTAGTACTAGAGGTTTGGACTGGAGCAGGTAGAGCTTAGGCTAAAGTAGAAAAAAGGAGCCGTAGGTCTGCTAGGGGAAGCTGGATTTAATAATACTAATGGGATGGTAGGGATACTTGCGTAATAACTCCTTCTTTATAGCAACAGTTATTAACGAAATTAAAATATAAAAACATACTTAAGTGTAAGATATTTAATTTTTCTAAATTTTACTTAGTAATTTAAGATAAAGTAGAATTAAAGGTTTAAAGTTAAAATTTTCTATTTAAAATTTACCACAAAATTATTTTTGTTCTGGCCCTGCCTCCTTTCGTTCACTGAATTTAATCCCATTTTCTTCTTAATTTTACTCCGTATTACTTACCTTAAAGGGTTAGCTCCCTTCTATTAGGGGCTACTACGCCTTTACTAGTCTAACTGCTCTTAGGTAAGGATTAATACCGTTCTGTTCAATTTTTTACTAACGCTTAAATTGGTTTAGTAGGGAAGAAGAGTAGGAAGAATACAATGAAAATTTTTCCCCTTACCCCCGTCTCTTCCTTACTCTATAAGCCTTAGCGGGTAGGGTAAGAGGAGGAGAAGGGGGATGGGAGGAGAAGTTTGGAGACAGCAAAGATATATTTTTAAAACCTAGAACCTTTCTTAATTCAGTTATTTTATTTAAAATTTTCTTCGTATATTGAAATGAATAATCTAAATAAAGTTAAGAATTACAGCTTTAGATTTCTTAACTTTCTACTCTTTTAAGAGGTTCTAATACAAAGAACAATTAATAAATCTTAAAATTTGAGCATAACCATAATTAGTCCTACTTGCTTAACTAAGGGGTTTTAGGTAAATAATCGACGTGATTAAATATGTACAGGACCTAGCATTAGGATAAATTTTCTAGTTTCCGTTTATCCTTATATTTCTATTGTGGGCTGGTGGGTTTAAATATTAGGGCTGATGGTAAGATTTGACTTGAACGAATAAAGTAGAAGTACTAATCTCTTATCTATCTTTCTTAACCTGTAGAAATCCTTTCTCTATACAGGCACTCCCCCCTAGCTATTCTACCTTGCCCTAATCTTACAGGGATAGGATCAGATAAGGGTCTTAGGAGTGGGAAAGGAGTAGTAGTGCTTATTACCGCAGTACTCTATTGAGCTGCTCTTTTCGGATCTCCAAAAGGGTAAGGAACTATGCTAAAAATAAGAGAGCCAACCCTTAGGAGATAAGTGCTAGGTACTCTTACGTAGCAATGGTGCGGCTCTCATTAAGGTAGGGAATCATAAAGATCCTTATGTTCCATCTCCAAAACTCTAGAGCGGGAATCTGTGAAGATGAGGAAATAAATAAAGGAGGGCAATTCTCCATGATTAAGAAGAGTTTCATCAGTACCTCCTAAAGTAGAACCCCTTCATATCTCCGAATATGTTCGCCTCTTTCTTTTTTACTTTGTCAGGTTAAGGATAAGGTCGGCTCGATCTAGAGAGGTCGAAAGGAGAAGATAAGGCTTTTAGTTTTAGTAGTAGAAGGGGTTAATTTGATTTATTTTAAGAAGGACAGGTAGATAAAATTGGATCCAGGGTAATTATGTATCAATAATTTTTATTAAATTTTAGTAGATATATCCTCTAATACCTTTATCTTTGTACTAATTATAATGATAAGATAGAAAAACCATTGACTAAAAAGAAAATACAATTAGAGATAAATAAAGTATAATTAACTAGAAATTTAGGTTTACCTATTATATCTTAACTGCTAGAAAAATAAAAGGGTAAAGTAAGCAAATTCATATTTTCTTTAAAACAGAAGAAGTATCTCCTTTTCGGAGATTGCGGGAAGCAAGAAAGGGCTAAAATTTCTCCGTAGGGTGGAAAGTTTTATTCTGTTATTACACACCTCACAGGTTTGGTAGAAGGTATACCCCCTTCGGGAGAGAAATTTTCTTCTGCGGAATTACCTAAAAAAACCTTGCCTAATAAGGGGAATGCTGACTATCCTTTTTTCATTATATTTTTAAGCTATTAGTTCTTATACCCGGGTATACCACTAATAATAAAGAAGCCAAGTAAATAATTATTAATCTTATTTCAGCTCTAGCCCCTAGCTCTGTTCCGGGTGATAAAATAGAAGTATCTATTAATAGAGGAGCAAAGATTAAAAATAATAAAGATAGTAAGCCTATTGTAATATATAGAGAATAAGTAGTTATAACTCCTGTATCTAATTTAGCGATATTAATACCAGTATTAGTGAAGCTTTTAGTTAATCCATATGGTCCTAATAATTCTATTACTCCTCTGTCTATTTCTTTAGAAATAGTATAACCAATTCTAAATCCATTTGAGATTATATAGTGGTTATAAATTACATCAAAATAGTATTTTCCATTTAAGAAGCTATACACTTTTCTACCTAATTTATTTTCTGTTAAATTAATTAAAATTTCAGGTGTTAGGTGATACATAAAAATAGCTAAGGCTGCCCCAGTTAGACTAAATATGGCAGGCAATAGTTTAATTATTGGATTTAGTGAAAATTCTGCTTCAATGATAGAAATATTGTTAGGATGTATGAATAAAGAGTTACCAAAAAAATCTGAACCAACTCCTACAAATAAGTCTGAGAAAATATAACCAAAGAAGATACTAAATAAAGCTAAAACTAATAATGGAACTATTACAGCTATATTTGATTCATGAGAATTTAAATAAGCTTCTTTTTGTCCATTTGCTGTAGTTAAGAATACTAAACTGATTAGTCTAAAACTATAAAAGGCTGTAATACCAGCAGTTACTGAACCTAATATGAAAGCATAAAGCCCACTAAAACTATAAACACCAAAAGCTAATTCTAAAATTAAATCTTTACTGTAAAATCCGGTTAAGAAAGGAGTAGCTAATAAACTTAGAGAACCAACTAACATAGCTGAATAAGTGAAAGGTAAAAATTTAATTAAACCCCCCATTTTTCTAACATCCTGTTGATCTGCAAAAGAGTGAATTACTGCACCAGCTCCTAAAAATAAAAGAGCTTTGAAGAAAGCGTGATTTACAGTATGCATTAGCGCTACATTATATTGGCTAAGGCCGATTGCCATCATCATATATCCTAATTGAGAGATTGTACTAAAAGCAATTATTCGTTTTAAATCATTTGCTAATAAACCACAAGTTGCAGCAAAAAAGGCTGTACTTGATCCTATTAGAGTTATTACTAATAGAACTGTAGGAGTATATTCTAAAATAGGTGAGCATCTTAATAGTAAATAGATACCTGCCGTTACTAGAGTAGCAGCATGCAGTAAAGCACTAACAGGAGTAGGAGCCTCCATACTTCCAGGTAACCAAGAATGAAGAGGTATATTGGCACTTTTAGCTAATGCTCCACCTAATAGTAATAAAGCTATTATTGATACAGCTGTTTCATTCACATAAGGTACTAATGAGAATACAGAAGCATAATTTAATGAACCGAATACTGCGAATAGAGCAAAAAAACCTATACTCATTAACATATCACCTGTTCTATTCATAGTAAAGGCTAGCATCGCTGCTTTATTGGCTTGTATTCTAGTAAAATAATAATTAATTAATAAATAAGATACGACTCCAATAGCTTCCCAACCTACAAACATAACGAAGAAGTTACCTCCACAAATTAATACTAACATACCCCCTGTGAAAGCAGATAAGTATGAGAAAAATCTTTGATTATGAGGATCCGAAGATAAATAATCAATACTGTAAACATGAATTAGTGTAGAACAATATAATACTGCTAACCCTAAAGATACAGTCAATTGATCAAAATAGAATTCCCAAGAGATCAGTAATAACTCAGAATCTATCCAAGACCCTAAGTTTATACTTACTGGACTATTTGAAATACCTACTTCATAAAAAGCAACTGTCATTAGTAAAGAGGATAAAAATAAACAAGTACAAGTTATAATATGTGAACCAGTAACACCTACTTTTCTACCCATGAAACCCGAAACAATTGAACCTAATAAAGGTAAGATTATAATTGATAAATACATTAAGTTCTTAAAGAAATAGTTCCTCTTAAACGATAGTAAGCAACTAAAATACTTAAACCTATAACAGATTCTGCACCAGCAATAGATATTATATATATACTAAATGTTTGACCAACATTATCATCAAAACCGATAGAGCTTATTAGCACTAATAGCGTAACAGCTAATAACATAATTTCTATCGCTATTATCATAAGGATAATATTTTTTCTATTTAATATAAAACCTAATATACCTATTAAAAATAAGAACAATGAAAGATTCATAATTTTGTTTTAAATTTCCTTTTTAGTAACATTTAATAATTGATTTTTTGAATTAGGCTTCCCTCCTTTTAAGGACGGAAACCTGCCCCACTGTTTTGATTTATGTAAGGTAAAGTACCTTTAAGTGGAAAATTTCTACTTACAAAGTATTTAAATAGAATAATTTAATAGGAGAATGATATTTAAAAATTAAAGAAATACGAAACAAAAATAAAAAGTCCTACTACTATATTTTAGGGTGATTTACCCCCTCCCCTTTTTTTAAGTTTAACGAGTACTTCAGAATGAAAAATGGGAATAAAATATTCTTAATGTAACCTTCCTTCTAAACTCTCTACCAGTTCTACTTCACTAATTTTTATAGACTCCTCCCTCCTTTAGGTACCACTCCCCTTTTAGAAATTGAGAGATATTTACCTCCACCTTTCTCTCTTCGCAAACGCAAACTGAACGGAAGTTAATATAAGAATTTACGGTTAAATGAGTTAGGCCCCGTTTACTAACTTAAAAAGGGGGGTTAAATTAGACCCTAGGGTTTAGAGGGGAAAGTAGAAAGAAAGAAGAGAATAATTCTTTTCCTCCTTAAATTTATTCTGGAGAAACTGGGGACAGATAGTAGTAGGATAAGGTAAGAGGACATATCCGGGTAGTATTTTTATTGCTTATACGAGATGTGTTTAAATTAAATTTAAGTTTTATTCTCTCCTATCTTTACCTTAAAGGATTAAAAAGGAGGGGTAAGAGTAAGAGGATCTTCTTTTTTTAACCTGTCCGCCCGGAGGGGCTACTTATGTTCTTTTTCCTTATTTGATGTAAAGTAAGTAGTTAAAAGAAGTTTAATTAGGCACCACCCCAGAAGTATACTGCTACAAATAGGAATAACCAAACTACATCTACAAAGTGCCAGTACAATATACTAGCCTCAAAACCTTGATGATGTTCTTTAGTGATTTGATAGTTAATTATTCTGATAAATCCTACTAAAATGAAGATTGTTCCTACTATTACGTGTAATCCATGTAAACCAGTAGAAGCATAGAATGCTGAACCATAAACTCCATCTGACATTGTAAATCCGGCTTCAGAGTACTCAAAATACTGTAAACCTGTGAAGATGGCTGCTAAGATTATTGTTAGGAATACTCCATCTATAGCTGCTTTTCTGTTCCCGGCTATTAAAGCATGGTGACCATATGTTACAAAAGCACCGCTACTTAGTAATAAGAAAGTATTAAGTAATGGAATTGCAAAAGGATCTAAGGGTGTAATCCCTAAAGGAGGCCAAGAACCACCTATTTCTATTGCAGGTGATAAACTTGAGTGAAAGAAAGCCCAAAAAACTGATAAGAAAGCAAATACTTCACTTACTATGAAAAGTATTACTCCTAGCATTAACCCGTTTTTAACTTCTTTAGTGTGGTGTCCTAAATAGGTTCCTTCTGTTATTACATCTCTGAACCATAATGTCATACCATATGCAGTTAAAATGAATCCTAAAGTTAATAATACACCACCGAAATTAAATCCGTGGAAGTATAGTACTCCAGCTATTGCCATATTTAATAATGAAAAACTTAATAGGATAGGCCATGGTGAGGGATCTACTAAATGAAAAGGGAAAAGTTGAAATTTATTTAAAGATACTTTCATTTTTTCTTTTAAAAATTAAATTGAAAAAATTCTAACTAAATACTCTTACTCTACTTTCCTTTCAATTTCTCTAATTAACTAATT
>JABAJU010000323.1:0-11322 GCA_018220975.1 Tephrocybe sp. 9980TJB | reverse complement strand
ATGAGTGGTGAGTATATCTTTTAGATAAACTAGACAGATAATGAACAGAAAAGAGAAGGAGTGAAGATGTAAAAGATAGAGTGGATAAGGTTGGTTGTCCCCTGGCAGATTGTCCCCTGACACACTTCATCAGAAGTATACTCTGGCTTTGGCTAAGTTTGTTCTTGTTAGCTTAGAGTTAGCTTAAATTATATATATTTATAATGCTCATCTAAGAGTCTGTAATATCCTAGTGCTAAGTCTTATCTTCATAAAAGGCATTGATTAATATTTGTTTGTATTTGTTACTATTTATTTGATAGATAAAAAGAAGTCACATGATATGTAGCATTATAATGTCATACTGATGAGGTGTGCCATTATAATGTTCAGGAAGTCACATGACTCTGCCATTATAATGTCAGAAGGCCCTTGAGGGAGTGGCTAGGTAATTAAGCATTATAATGTGCTGAGAAATGAAGCAGGAGAGTGTGGCATTATAATGTGCTGAGTAATAAAGCAGGAGGGTGTTGCATTATATTATAATATACCAGGTAATGAGGCATTATAATGTGACTTTGATGTGCTAAGGCCCTTGATGAATGGCAGGTGCATTGTAACGGCTGGGCAAGGGCACATTATTATTTTGATGCTGGGACATATGGCCCAATACTATACCGCTTCCCAGTACCACTGAGTAGCACATACTCTTCAAGACGTGTTACACCTATTGGTGAAGACTTTCTGGACAAGTTGCTGTAACTTGCCTGTTCAAAAAAAAAATTGATTAATTAATTAAATACCTTTGTGTTTTTATCTCACAGAAATTATTTTCCCTCTGTGTGAGACCTAAGAAAGGTCTCAAAGAGGGGTATGTAATGGGCTCTATTATTCTTTATACATATCTTATTAGTAGATTAGATAGGAGGTTATATGACATCACCAGTACTTATGTGCTGTCAAGAGTGAATGACATCAGTCATTCATACAAGCATAGTATCTAGGTTATCAATAAACTGGTCAGACTTAGGTTGTGCGACATGTGATAATCTGACAAGACCCAGTAATAAGTCTATAAACTCATTACATCTTGCCTTTAGAATCTGTATTGATGAGGAGAAGTATATTGTGATGACATTCATAAATTTGTTGCATCTCAACTCAATTTTGAATCCTACATTTCCCTAACCTGCAACTAACCTGCACCTATCCTATTCACTCTGAGCCCTAGTTTATTTCAGCATTTCAGGCTCACTCTGAGCTTAGAACTACTATTCATTCATTCTTCTACCTCTACTTCTTATCACTGTATATTTCTACCTTTTTCTTGGCATTTTTTTCATTACTCTTGGACTCAACATTTACAACCAGTTCTGCAGCTAGTTATAACTATACTGTAACTGATTGTGACTAGTTTTTGCAGTTACAGTCCAGCTTTCTGACTTTTTGAAGTTTAATATAATCAGTTTCAGTTTCAGTTTTAGTTCTAGTTATCTGCTAGTTGGTCATTGTGCAACAACTTCCAGAGTCATTAAAGCTCCATGATGAGATGCCACCTCTATGTAGTATTTCAGAGCAATATTGAAAGGCTGCCATCTAGAAACAGTCTCACTGGGTGTCAGTTTAGGCAGTTGATAGGACCAATAGATATTCATCTAAAACAGAGACAGAATTACACAGAGATGGAGAAGTTGTGATGTAATAGACTTGAGAGACCTAATATAGTCTTGAGTATATAATATAGTAATTAAAGATTACATTGAACTTGTTGTATATAGTGATGACCAATTGGTGCTTAGAGCATCGCTGTCAAATTGAAGCAAGATGGGTTTTTTAGTTGCTATAACTTTATGAGAGGGGCTCCAAATGAAGGGATGCTTGCGAAAAATATATGGAATCCAAAGAACAATTGAAGATGTATTAGAGCTTAGATAAAAAGAGCTAGAGTTTGGTCGAATAAAAAGAGAAAAGTAGGTTGGCCTAATAAAATTATTAGATTGGGCTTAATCTTATTCAAAATAAAATTGAATAACTGACTTAGAGTAATTGTTTAGTAAGGATGTATCCCAGATTCTAATTATCTGATCATTTGATCCTGATACAAAATGCCTGCCATTTGGCGAGAATGCAACAGACTGGACTGAATCATGATGGCCTACAAGAGGCTCACCAACCTGCTGTCCTGTAGATCCATCCCAGATTCTGATTGTCTGGTCATGTGATCCTGACATAATGTGCCTGCCATCTGATGAGAATGCAACAGACCTGACCCAATCATGATGGCCTACAAGAGGCTCACCAGCCTGCTGTCCTGTAGATGCATCCCAGATTCTGATTGTCTGGTCAGCTGATCCTGACACAATGTGCCTGCTATCTGGTGAGAATGCAACAGACCCGACGAACTTGTGATGGCCTACAAGAGGCTCACCAACCTGCTGTCCTGTAGATGTATTCCAGATTCTGATTGTCTGGTCATGTGATCCTGACACAATGTGCCTGCTATCTGGTGAGAATGCAACATGCTCAACTAAACTGTGATGGCCTACAAGAGGCTCACCAACCTGCTGTCCTGTAGATGCATCCCAAATTCTGATTGTATGGTCATGTGATCCTGACACAATGTGCCTGCCATCTGGTGAGAAGGCAACAGACCTGACCCAATCATGATGGCCTACAAGAGGCTCAACAACCTGCTGTCCTGTAGATGCATCCCAGATTCTGATTGTCTGGTCAGCTGATCCTGACACAATGTGCCAGCTATCTGGTGAGAATGCAACAGACAGGACTGACTTGTGATGGCCTACAAGAGGCTCACCAACCTGCTGTCCTGTAGATGCATCCCAGATTCTGATTGTCTCATCATATGATCCTGACACAATGTGCCTGCTATCTGGTGAGAATGCAACAGACCCAACCCAACTGCGATGGTCTACAAGAGGGTCACCAACCTGCTGTCCTGTAGATGCATCCCAGATTCTGATTGTCTGGTCATCTGATCCTGACACAATGTGCCTGCCATCTGGTGAGAAGGCAACAGACCTGACCCAATCATGATGGCCTACAAGAGGCTCAACAACCTGCTGTCCTGTAGATGCATCCCAGATTCTGATTGTCTGGTCAGCTGATCCTGACACAATGTGCCAGCTATCTGGTGAGAATGCAACAGACAGGACTGAACTGTGATGGCCTACAAGAAGCTCACCAACCTGCTGTCCTGTAGATGCATCCCAGATTCTGATTGTCTGGTCATGTGATCCTGACACAATGTGCCTACCATCTGGTGAGAATGCAACAGACAGGACTGAATTGTGATGGCCTACAAGAGGCTCACCAACCTGCTGTCTTGTAGATGCATTCCAGATTCTGATTGTCTGGTCATGTGATCCTGACACAATGTGCCTGCTATCTGGTGAGAATACAACAGACATGACTGACTTGTGATGGCCTACAAGAGGGTCACCAACCTGCTGTCCTGTAGATGCATCCCAGATTCTGATTGTCTGGTCCTTTGATCCTGACACAATGTGCCTGCCATCTGGTGAGAATATTACACTTGCAACAATTGCCTTTGTATTGATTACAACTGGCTCTATCTCTGGCCAAGTATTCTCTCTCCCCTGTATTATCTTTACAATATTCTGAAAATATGGCAAGTATTTTTTTACTACCTCTGATTCTATTGGAGAAAAACACAAACCAGAGTAATACACTTGTGGAGCAGATAGCTGATATCCCTCTTGAAAACGCTTTTCAAACTTCACAAAGTCCTGAATAATAATATTTATATTCTCATATTTCTCTCTCTTACTCATCCATCAGCTCATGTATGAAGAAAGCTGCTCTTTATCTTACCTTTGCCCAATCTGCAAACAAAGACAAAAGTATGCCTGGTCCTTTCTGCTGTGCTCCCATATAGCTATGAACTTCAAGCCAGAATAGAAATTTGTAGTCTAAGAAGAATTCTATTTCTCTTGCAATATCAGGCTTTTCTCCTGGTAGTAAAGCTTGTACATGATATGCTGTATATTTGCTGGCATAGGCAAGCCCTGATGAAATGTTATTTTTCACTCGTTGAGGTAAATCCTCAATATCAGAATTAAAGGCAAATGATGTAGGCATGTTACATATATTGAAATGTAGTTCTGCATTCATAATTTTCAGGCATGCCAGTGCAAGCTCCTTCTGATAATAAGGGTCCAGAGCAACATGATAAACTCCACTTTCAGCTGATGTAATGAGAAAATCATGCATAGATGTATGAAATGGAGTAATAGGTTCATCAAATGTAATACCACTAAGCATAGAGCCAAGGCACAGAAGACTAGTCTTGATATTTTTCTGCTCATTGTCTGATAAAAGTGTAGCAGCAAACTTATAAAACACTTCACGAGGTTGAGGTGATTCTACAAGAAAAATCCATGCCATAAGGTGCTGAAATGCCTTGAGCATGTTTGAGTCTTTCTGAAAATACATGCTCAAAATGATATAATAAGTCTGATACAATGGAGTTCCAGGTGCTCTTTTCAATTTTTGCAGAAAGTCATAACGGGCTTCTGCAGAAATCAATTGACGAGATGATCTAGTCAATTCATTACATAACAAGGCAGCACATTGAAACAAGCCCTGAGATGCTTCTGCAACCTCAGAAATATGAAGTTCAAAAGCTGTTCCTTTCAATCTTGATGAAATAAACTTATATACATCATCACGAGTATGCTTTTCTTCATCAATGCAAATGTTCAGAGCATCAACATCACTGAATGAGTTCAGAGTGTATGGATCTGGACGAGAAGTGAAGAAGAACTGAATGTAGGAGGGAAGGCCAGACAACAATAAATTCTTAAACACAGGAAGAAAGTCCGCTGCCTCAGCTTCATTACATTCATCAAGTGCATCAACAATAAAAATGATGGGACAATGAATATCAATGCCTAACAAGCCTTTCATCAAGATATCATATTGGTCAACAATATCAGCGGAGGACAGTTGATCATCTCTCAAGCTTCGCAGATAGCTCAAATAACTGGAGTTACGCTCAGCAAGCTGCTTGATCCAGGTTGGAATGAGCTGAGATGAGGAGCGTTCAAGAACAGAGCGATTGAATGCAAAGAATGGCACAATAGCATGGCCATCAGCTTCCAGCTGCCTGGCAATAGTGTGGGCAATAGCTGATTTACCCATGCCTGCAGCACCATTCAATAGCAAGGCTTTTTGACCTGTGAGATTTAATGCCCAAGCATGAATGCGCTCAAGAAGTTTGACACGAGTGCCCTCCAGGCAAGCCTTTGAGCCAACACGACCAGCATCCTTGGATATATGAAGCTTTGACAGCATATGTGCATCTAGTCATATACATAAGCTTGAATGTTAGTCTGGGAACTTGTAATTCTCCTCACCAAAATCTTTGATCCAATGTTGGAAGGGAGGGTTCGTAAAGACAGCCCTGCCACCATCCATTCGACTCTTCTTTGAGGGCGGACCTGTGCTCCTCAGCTCTGAATCGGCAGGATTATTGACGTCCTAGACGTGTTTTAATCTCACTGTAGATCATCAATTGCAACTCAGAACGGCGCACATCATTGGAAAAGATTGTATTGACACTCTCGAGGGAAGACTGGCGTTCTCGCTTTCGAAAATCTGAGTAACAAGTAAGTGATCAGGATGGTGTGTCGAGATTATAGTATGCAACCTTGTCGATGCTCGCCCTGATAAAAGAACGCAGTTTGAACGTTGATTTGATTCCCGGCAATATTGGAAATGTTGTTGCCATATATTTCCATGTTCTGGTTGTTGTTGAACATGTTTTTACCTGAGTAAAAGAATTTACAATGAGGACGGTGTAGTGGTAGATGGGAGAGTACTGTATCGACGTGATCAATCGCTCTCCCACAATGGCTTATCGTATCCTTCGTAATCCAAGCCCATCACATCACGAGTAGGGGTGGACACCGTCCGTTTACGGCTTACGGCCGTAGGGATACGGAATTACAACGGAGACGGTAGCCGTATGCCGTACCGTTAACAAGATCTTTTATACAGTGACGGTACGGTACGGTATATGTACGGCCGGAAACGGCTTTTAGACGGCTACGGTACCAACTACACCGCCTCCAATTTGTATTTAGCCATCCGTAGCTTCTGTTTCACAACCATTAACGTTTTGATAGTGGATGAAGGCTTGTACGACGGAGTGAAATTGTATCGCGTCCACCTGAGAAGATCCGTTCCACAGCTACGGCCGAACCTTATACAAGATTTAATATCATGCAATATTAAAAACAAAATAAAACTACCTGGGATCGCCAAGATATCACGAGCAAGTTGGATATTGAGCCTGCCTACCCAACCATCCCTTCAGCGGATCACATTCATCAAATGCCTCTGGACCAAGTTTGAAGTAATCCTAGAGCTCATTGAGAACCTGGCGGTTCTTATTCTGGTACCGTGCCGTAAAGCTAAACTTTTGAGAAGTCGAGTGAGATGAGGACCCTTGCACTGAAACTTTGGCAGACGCATAGTAGGCGTTGTAATAGTTGACAACGAAGACATGTATTTAGCTATTATAGAGTGCTGATTAGAGGATCTAAGTTCCATGTAGAATGGTTGTAATTCACGATGCTCATTTCTCCCATGTCTGTCTGCGCTTAAGGTCGGTCCATGGTCAGCACCGAATCTCCGTCCCCATTACGTCTTCCTGGGAAGGCGACTACCTTTACAACTAGGTGGCTTCAGGGATTGACGTATAACACTCTCTAAATGTCAATTATAACCGCGAATAAAGTAACTTCCTCATGGTCGCAGTGAATACCCCTCCTTGATATGAGGAAATATAGTCCGCGAGCATTTTACGGACTAGTAATCCTGCACAAGCAAGGCACATATATGGCATGAACTGAGATGAAAGAAAGAATAATGGAGGGTCGTACGATTTGAATCCAAGTCGAGGGGCGAATCAAGTTTAAATTCGTAGAATTCTTGAAGCAAGAACCCGCTGGCGCTGGCAAGGGGGTGGAGAGCCAGAGTGATCGGAATTTTTATATGTGATGGCCAGAGAGTGTATATTGATGTTTAGAAAGTCACCCTTCGCTTTGAAGGAGAACGACCTCCTCCCCTCCCTGATTCTCAGTCATCTGGTGGAATCGCTTGCAGAGCAAAGACACGAGATAGTGAGGATCCTTGAGGGGTTTAGAGATGGGGGAAATGATGGAAGGAAAGGCGGAGGCGTACCCTACTTGATTGGCATCGGCGGGTCTATCTTTCGTATCCACTGGTGCTCATATATAAATCTCTTCCTTGGGCTGGTTCAACTCCTTCTATCCCTCCGCAGATCCCCCCCAATCGCCGAACATTCCTGCGAAATGCTCCTCAGGCAGACCGAGTTCCAGTGGTTTTATTGTGGGAGTGTTGGATTGGTCTGTGTTGGCTATCTTTGCGATGACGCTGGAACACTCTTCATCGCTGGGGATGCCGCGTAACAAATCGTGCGGGTAGTTTTTCGTCGGTTGATAATGTTCATAGGGGGAACCAGCTATCACGCACGAGGGTAGGGAAATTGAGAGAGTGGAAAAGGAGGAGAGTGGATTTATGGAGAATTTGCTGTCGGCGGTTAGGAAAGAAGATGGAGAGTGAGCGCGGCCGTGTGGCCCGTGGGTCTGAGTGGATGGTATGTGGGGTCGCTGGTGCTTTGGGAGTGAGAATAGGTATAGATTGGGCCGAGAATTCCACCTGGACCCAGGACGAGGATGCTGGAGGATACCATTAAATCCAGGTCCTGGTCATTGTGTCCACCAAAGGCCTAAAATACCGACACATAAGCACAATACGAGTGAATTGGGGGTCTCGTACCAGATATAATAGAGGCTTCTTCGTCAATCTATACCCAGGTATCCAGATTCTTGCATTCTGGGTTTGCAGTCTGCTTTCCCATTGGCTTGATTATCGCCACACCCCCATCGTCTTCGTCGTGCTACTACCCCAGTCGCACTGCATGGCATCCAAGTTTTCGTGCTCAAGTTCCAAGGTATTTAAATCGTATCAGAACAGCGTTCAAAGCAGCAGTGTACTGGCGTGTCCCGCTGTATAGAGGCGTGGCACTGGGCCTCGATCTTGATGAACGGAGGAAACGGGTGAACGTCAACACGGCTTATGAAGGTTGGGATTAGATGTCGTGCTCGTGTATTTGGGGTGTGGTGCAGGTGGGCTCAAGCCAGGGACATCGACGATGCATGCGCATGAGGAGATGGAATGACGGAGATTGATGGAATACTTTCTTGGCGTACAGCTGATTGGCAGTCACATGATTTATCTCGTCTCGCCATAATCCTTGGGTAACTTGTTCAGAAACATGCCGTGTCAGTTTTATTCTCCAAAGCGTAGTGCTCCGGATTTCCATCCAGACTTATATCTTTGCCTCACTCTTACACTCGGCAAACGTTCAAAACATAACGTGACCTCTGCCTGGTGGAAATGCTAGTAAACTCACCACTCCCCACGGGGCACCATTTCTAATTCCTCTTCACGACTTTTTTTGTTGCTGCACGTGAGGTTCAAGCGCATTGGCAGTTTATTCCCTCCATTTACCAAGGCACTTGGAACGTTGCACGCCTCTACAATGAAACGTACTACTCTTCTGCATTGCACGATCTTTCTGCACCGATTGAAATCCTTTGTAACTTGCCTACGCAGATCTCAGGGCGAATGGGGTGGCAGTGGTGGTGGCGAAGAGGATATCTAGATGATGAAAGCAGACTCCAACGCAGATTGCAGGGATTCGTAGACGCAAGTGCACATTGACGCAGAAGCGTCTGATCTCTGCTATCGCTAGGGAAGTTGGACATTGGTCTTGGGACGAGACACGTAGAGAATACCCCCTGGTACGAACGTCTAACCTACTTGTACCGATTTGTCATTGGTCTCCGGGTCAGGATGATCAAGACAACAACCTGGATAGCAGTGCCTATTCCACATCCCGGATTTAATTCAAGCCCCTAGCCTCCCCGTGCTAGCGCATTGCCCATCGCAATCACGCCTCTTGTTATGAATGCATTGGTGTGGTTGTCTCTTTATCTCCGCTTCCTCCACTTTTTTAATATACTCAATAGCACCCAAATGACGTTCTCCTGTTATTTCTTCGACCCACTCGACCCAACTAACAACGCTTCCGCTCTATTGTACTTCATCTTGCTGCTCAGTTGGGGACGACATGCCTCTCGCAGCACTCGTCTCCCCATGCTACCAGTCTTCTCTTTTAAACCTCTCTACCCCCTGAACATTTCCAACCCTCGTGCGCGAGAGCTGGGACCCCGATTGAGGACTCCCCGCACGGCTTGCTGCACCTTTGAGAAGACAGCCAACTGGAACCGAGCGAACGTTACATGGTCAAACCGCTGAAACTCAGCCTACCGGAGGGAGATCTCATTGTGACTTTGGGTGTTTTGAACCTATCCTATTCACTCTGAGCCCTGGTTCATTCCAGCATTCCAGGCTCACTCTGAGCTTGGAACTTCTATTCATCCATTCTTCTACCTCTACTTCTTATCATTGTATGTTTCTACCTTTTTCTTGGCATGTTTTTCATCACCCTTGGACTTGTACTTACAACCAGTTCAACCAGTTCTGCAACCATTATAACTATACTGTAACTGATTGTGACCAGTTTTGCAGTTTTAGTCCAGCTTTCTGATTTTTTGGAGTTAAATATAATCAGTTTCTGTTTCAGTTCTAGTCATTTATTTTTGAACACAAAAACTGCACTGAATCAGACTTTGAAGCACCAAGTCTATCCAATATATTCTGGATTCTCCTCTGCCAGTTGGTGATTGTGCAGCAGCTTTCAGAGCCATTAAAGCTCTATGATGAGATGTCATATCTATTTAGTATTTCAGAGCAATATTGAAAGGCTGCCATCTAGAAACAGCCTCACTGGGTGTCAGTTCAGGCATTGCATAGGACCAATGTATATTTATCTAGAACAGAGACAGAAATACAAAGAGACAATGACAGTACAATAAGATAAGTAAAAGTATCTATTGATCTGTGTATCAGTTTATAAAATAATGTTTGATGAAAGTGCATAAAAGTCTGAAGGATTACCAGTGTGGTGAGTCCACCAGGCTTACAAATGTGGTCAGGCATACCTGTGGTTTACTAATTCTCTCCCTGGACAGTGCACACTCAACAATTGTGCACCCTACCAGATCCAACCCTGATTTTCGTTACTGTACTTTCTTTCTTTGAGCCTGCTATTTATTGGCAGCCTTTGAATAGGTTATAGAGGAGTACAGCAGCTGCAATATTTATAGTAGTCATACACTTCTTTTTTCATCTATGGGTATCTGCAGGAGATAGCAGATATAGGTTGGCTAGGTATAGGTACACATGGTGGTCTGTTGACCCTTTACCCAACCTGAGAAATACCACAAGTTTGAGGAGTTAGTGGCTCAAAATCTGATATGAATTATTGCTGTAGATTTGTAGTTTATTAATTTTTCTTTGTATTGAAGTAGAAGATGTAAAATTATGTTTTTTTGAAAATAAAAATGATATCAATACAAGATCTAGCAATCAATAATGTGTTGAATTGTTAATAATAATTAAAAACTTGGACTAATGATGTGTTGTATTGAGTGTCAATAACAATCAATAACTTGGACTAATGATAGTTTGTATTGATTGTCAATAATAATCAATAATTTGGACTAATAATAGTTTGTAGTGACTATCAATAATGATCAATAACCTGGACTCAATAAATAATCAAACACTATCCAAAGCCTCCTCCTTCTATTACTCTTGTATTCTTGATGGGCAAACATCATCATAAATTATGTAAAATAGGTTTTAATAAGTTGGTCTAATCATAGTGTGTGCTGACCATCAATAATGATCAATAACTCTTGAAATTCTGATATTTTGCTTTTGAAGGATTAACAATGTGAACAATGTGTTCATTGGGTTTTCAGGATAATAATCAATAAGTTGGACTAATAATAGATTGTAATGCCTGTCAATAATGATCAATAAATCAGACTACAGGTTGTGAATTTCAATGTTTTGCTTTTGAATTAACAAGAATAAGCAAACCCACTGAAAACATTGTCACCCTCCTAGCATCCTTCCTCACTATAGATATAATATGATAGGATATATAGCGAATATTCTGAAATAAATACAGCTGTTGAAAAATAACCTGTAACTAGATAGTGTCAGGGGAAAATCTGTCAGGAGACAACCAACCTTATCCACTCTATCTCTTATACCTTCACTCCTTTCTTTTTCTGTTCATTATCTGTCTAGTTCATCTAAAAGATACACTCAACACTCATTTACAATCTCTTTCCTTAT
>JABAJU010000322.1:0-11333 GCA_018220975.1 Tephrocybe sp. 9980TJB | reverse complement strand
GGCAATGAGATGAGAATTTCTACATCACTCTCAAAACTTACCGTTCGGCGTGTGGTCACCAAAGATCGAAGGTGGGCTGTCAGCGTAGTTGACGACTTCGATGGGCAATGAGATGAGAATTTCTATAATACTCTCAAAACTTACGGTTCGGTGCATAGTCACCACCAATTGGAGGTGAGTGGTTAGTTCCCCATTCCGACGGGGGTACGCCGGAGGCGTAGTTGACAACTTCGATGGTCAATGAGATTGGGATGGCCTATAACACTGTCAAAACTTACCGTTCGGCGTGTGATCACCAAAGCTCGAAGGTGGGCCGTCAGTTCCCCATTCTAACGAGGCGCCAGCACCATAGTCGATGGCTTCCATAGGCAATGAGATGGGGATTTTCTATAAGACTCTTAAAACTTACTGTTCGGCGTGTGATCACCAAAGCTCGAAGGTGGGACATCAGCCCCCCATTCTAACCGCGAGGCACCGTCAGCGTAGTTGACGACTTCGATGGACAATGAGATGAGAATTTCTCTAACACTGTCAAAACTTACCGCTCGGCGTGTGATCACCAAAGCTCGAAGGTGGGCCGTCAGCCCCCCATTCTAACCGCGAGGCACCGTCAGCGTAGTTGGCGACTTCCATGGGCAATGAGATGAGAATTTCTACATCACTCTCAAAACTTACCGTTCGGCGTGTGGTCACCAAAGATCGAAGGTGGGCGGTCAGCCCCCCGACCGGTAGCGTAGTGATGGGCAATGAGATGAGCATTTTCTATAAAACTCTCAAGCCTAACGTTCAGGAGTTGGTACCCATGTATTGGACGGGGTCTTTTTAGCGGGACAGTGCCGGGCATAGGGAGAATATCTGCTATTGAGAATTGAGTGAAGGTTTCCAATAGCACTCTCCAAACGTACCGTTGGAAGCGTGTTCCTGCGATGGGTTCGCCACGAAAGCCTCGCACCCAATACTCTCATTATCAAAGTGATGACGGCTTCCTTGCTTCATACTGTTTCAGACGATTAATATCATCTGTACTTAACTGCAGGAATGGGTGATGGTAAAGTTCCTCAACCTCGTCGTGCAACATAAAAGCAAACACGTGAACCGCGGCAAACCCCGATAATAACTAAATCGCGAGCTCGCAAGCGTGCAGCTATCCACATGATCGAGGACTAGTGTTTTGCGGGCTCGGCTTGGGCTCGGCTTTGATGGGCTCAGGCTTGACATAATCTCAAGCCTGGCCTAAGCCGTTTTGCGTAGCCGGCCTGGGCTGGGCTTGGGCTCAGGCCGCGGCTTGCTGTGTGATAGCGTAGTATAGTCATCAATACTATATTGTTTTGTGTCTACAATTCATCGTCGTCAGACTCATCATCAATTAAAGTATCCCATGCCTTTGGATCCTCAATATCTTCCCAATCAACATCTCTATCATCCTCATGAACCTGTAGCTCCTGTTTTACTGATGACGATGATCCTGACTCTCGAAAAAGAAGCTCTGAGTGCAAAGAACACTTCAGAAATTGTAGTGCTTCAACAACATCACCTTTCAAACGATTTCGGCGCTTGCTAATCGTAATCCCTGCCCCGGAAAATACACGCTCGCTCAAAACTGATGATGCACAGATGGTGAGGTAGTCACAGGCTAATGAGGCCCACACCGGAAGACATGTAGAATTAATCTAAGCCATGATTAGTCCTTTGCATTGCTCCGATAAATTCCAAACAACCCACCCCCCCCCCCCCTCCCCCACCAACGTACAACTGACATGCTTTCTGGAACAATATCAGTTAAGTTGATGTATAGATTGAATTCCTGAAGCCATGGCCGAGGATCAATGGCTGTTGCAGGCTCAGTAAGGTCATCGTTGGTGACACGGCTAGGTTTAAGCGCTAAACCCTCAAGCTAAACAAGCCAAACCAAATATGTGACATCAGTGGCTGTGAAGCCGCGACCCAGGCCCAAGGCTTGGGCTTTCCACAATCCAAAGCTGGGCTGAAGCCCTCTCAAGCCCTATGTACGGCCCGGCTTGGCTCGTCCTAAAGGGGCCTCACATGGCTCGGCCTGCGGCCTCAAGCCCAAGCCAGCAAATCACTATCGAGGACAAGAACAATCTGATTCATCATGTATCATGTCGCACTGCGTTCAAGTTAGAAACGGCAACCATCATGTCATTGTGAAAAAGAGAAAGAAAAAACAGTTGGACAAGCTTAGGACATATACGCTACGCTAGAACCGCTTCTCACCATTGTCTCCGAATCTGCTGAACAGAGGCAAACCATTTTCTCGCGGTGAACTTGACTGATCTTGTCGACACCATCACGGATATCAACAGCCTGGAAAGGAATGGTCCTTATGTACTAATGCCTTGCTCGGCTTGAAGCCGGCTGAGCCGAGCCGAAGCTAGCTGGGCCGTGCAAAAGCTGCTTGGCGACGAAGGCGCGGGGGATTTATCCACCGGGGGCGCACCATCATCTTAAGTCTGCATCCGTATCTGCTCACCCCCACCCTCCCCATGCACATCCCAAACATCCACTGCACCCCTCGCACCCGTCATATCCACATCCCAACCACCATGTACACGCACCGTCCCAACGTTAGGCGCACGCTCATACTCTTGTAAGTGATGCTTATGCCCCATTTTTGTCTGCAAGGTCTAACAACATTGAGCTACCAGAACATGCCACAATATCTGGGCCCCGACGCGAGTGGCGCGACGAAGCAGAAGTTCCATCATCTTACTGGCATGTCTTACAACGGCACTCTCAGTGTAAACACTATGCTGACTAACTTCGCTTTGGTCCCAGCTCGGTGCTATGCTGACAACCGAGCGTGTAGTCGTGTCTGGTAAGATAGGCCACAGTAGAATCCACGGTATAATCCACTCCGGAGGGTCGGGATTTATACCAAGCATAGCATTCTCTGCCTTCGATCCTTCACCCAAAGACTTGACAATCAGCTTAAATAACAATAGACATCTGATAGGCAAATGGTTGTTGCGACTAAGAAAAAAATGAGCCTCAATTAACATTTTATAAAGTCAAGCTTACCACATTTATAAAATCGACGGCCTAGCATACGGGTTGACTTACTGCATCTCCATCTCTAGCTAAGTATGGCGCGCACGCTATGTGATCAGAAACAAGCACGGATTAACGAGGGTCAAGGACGGGATGGCCAGTGGAAGGTGTACAGTGGAAGGTATGACCCACATCAACACAGTAAACTGCAGGACTAGTGGATAGAGTAGCGCTCGATAAGCATGACAATGGAACCAGCAATGGGGCACATACCTATTTATACAGGTTTAGTGAACTGCAAGGGGTACGGGTGCGGGTCAAGCTTATCGTACCCTTGACAAACCCGCAGGTCACAAGGGTTGCTAGCATGTATATGCATTGTAACAATGTTTTCTACTATAATTAATACACATCAGTATCCAAGATACTGAGAATAGAAATCAATATATTAAAAAATTGAAGAACCATGCATCGATAACAGAGGGTCAATATATTACCAGATGCATGTTGAATACTGTGCCAAAGAACACTTGCAATGCCCCCACGCCATGAAGGAATCGACATAAACAACATCACTGAGACATCCCGAAAGCGAAGACTCGCCTTCAACATCTTCAATGATGATAATGTGGCTGAGCCAGCATTAAAACAACTACGATTAGATCTACAACAATGTGAGTTGTATAGTCATAATATAATGATAATGTAATCACATCTTATAGCCACAGCAAAATGTCAGTTGAAAGCTCATGTCGAGGACACGGAGGGTGAGGATGACACTGAGGCAAGGCGGAAAGGCCCCAAGAACCGAGAGCACATCCTTGAAGATGCCGATGATGAGGGTGATGATAGTGATGATGGCGACAGGCATTGCACGATTGTTACTGATGACTCAGATGAAGATGAGCCAGAGATCCTGAAGGCCTTTGTGCCGAAGAAAAAAGGGGAGACAACAAGAAAGAAGGCGAGGATATGAGTGAGGAAAAAAGTGCTGAAGATGAATTGTGTACGTTGAACTGTTCTACGGTATTTGCAGTTATTAATATGTCATAGTTCGGTTGATGAGAAACTGGAACTCACCTATTTATGGATTTTTTGAGCCTATACCAACTATTGAGGAGATCAACAGGCGCTGATGCCACATCTTCAAATGTGCTGCATCTGGTTGCCATCAAAAAATCAGACGGTATCTTGATAGTCATGACAAAGGCTCTACCTCAAATCTCCGAAAGCATGCCGAAAAGTGCTGGGGGAAGGATGTTGAGGATACGGCTATGATACCCATCGTTATAAGTACCGATCATTTTGTTCCACTTTATTCCTTACATTTCGTACCTGGACACCTCAGTGTTTTACCAACCACTGAGGTGTAAGTCCTTACCATAATTCCATTCTTCATCTTACTGATACTTCGTAGCTATTCAATCTTTAGGTACTGCATAATATACTCATAGTGTTTTACCAACCACTGAGGTCTATTCAATCTTTAGCCTTCTCTCGCATCGTCTCCGAGCTCTCCCGTGTCTTCCCGAAATCCACTGCACAAGAAAGAATGCATTTAGCCATGCATGTGCATCTGAAAACATTGAACGGGTCTGAGATGTTGTAGGTTTGAAAGATGGTGCCCTGTTTGCTATGCTGCTTGATATTATAGAGCTTGCCACTTGAAACTGAAACAGTGGAGGTTGTGAAGGCTGTAGGCCATGTTAGCCTGTGCATGATGAGTTAATCTCAAAGCGTACAATGAAAAATACTACAGATTAGCTGTAAGAAAGAGTCTGTGTCCTATTGACAACTTTTGAAAAGAAACTATCTGCCTTTGATGTCTCCACTATATTGTCATACTGGGCCTTGTGCCATTCGACAATAGAATCTAATTTTTCTTTGCTAACTTCTTTGTACTTTTTAGCAATGACTTTCATCCAATCTGAGAATAGCACTGCAAGCTAAGTAAGCATCTGATCATAAAATAAAGGGAACTCCACATACTATCCTTGAGCTTCTTCTTGTCGCTGTAAACCCCGTACCATGCTTGATATGCACTCCATGCACTGGTGGAACGAGGAGCAATTACTGGCCTGGCCCCCCGCCAACCAATTTCAGCAATGCCTGGACCGGTTTGTCGACCTTCCAGGCAAGCTCTTCCATGTCATCCTAAAACTTTTGATGCAGTGCAAACGCACGTTCCTGGACTTCGACAGGGATTGGCCCAGATCTGTAATGTCCCTCATCTCCTTCATTGTCTTCTTCACCCAGAAATTGAGACCGCTCCTCATCCTGTGCATCCTGAGACTGGGGGTCCTCATAATCCTCATGAATACACGCAACTTCTTCCTCAAAATCCTCATCCTGAGCATCCTGGTCTTTGATACTCGGTACATGCCATCTCAGGTGAACTTTGGTATGGAATGCCTCATCAGCGACGGTGGTCTGCTCATAGTCTGAGCCACTGGACAAAGAGGAAGGATCACGGTAAGGGCACTGTGTGCTAGGAGGAGGGGTGGGCAAGGAGCCATCATGGAGAGGATGCTGTATGCTTGGAGGAGGGGTGGATGAATGGCCATTATCATTGCCTTCACCAGAAGGGCACTGTATGCAAGTTGCAGGCTCCTCATGATCACTAGAATGCAGGTCGTCATTGTCTGACAGGCCAGCCTCCTCCTGGTAATCGTTGTTGGATGGGTCATGGGCACCCTCTTCTTTGGCATTTGCTTCCTGCATCTGAGTGGTAGACCAATGACAATTGGACATGAAGGCTTCGTCCATTTTGACAGCATCTGGACATGACTTGGTCAACTTGCGAGGATGTCCTCAACCTCTACCTATCCAATCTTGCTCAGCACAACTTGCGCAGCCAGTTAGAAAAGCAAGCTCACCTCTTTTGCTAGGTTGCATTGGGGTGTCTATTGGACTGCAGGATTGCAGATGAGGCATTGTCAAATGACTACAGTGCTTTGAGTGAAGTCAGTCTGTAAGTCTATCCCCTCAGTCCTAAGTCAGCCTATCTTCTTCCAAGTTCAATCCCACGTGTGTCGCTTGTGTATCTCCGTCTGTCTATCACCTTCAATCCTGCTTGTGTATATTCCCTTCCTTCTATCCCCTTAAGTTCACTCAGCATATCATATTAGCACCACAAGTTAAGGCACGTGTACCACAATACACCCCAAAAAAAAGGATTCATCTGAATATTCAGCATCTTTCTCATCTTTCCCCTCCATTTCTTGCCCTTCACCCATTGTCTTCTTGTCCAGTTCAATGGGTAAGTTTTGCCTCTCAGTGTAGCCCACTTTATACTGATGTCAAGGTGCTTTAGCTCACTAAAGTGGACGCCACCTAGCAATTTTATTGTTCAAGCAATTAAATTGTGATCTTACCACTGTGTAATAGGTTGCCCATTGAATTGTCTCCATTTCTCTAGGTGCAGGGCAGTGCAAGTACATGAAGTCACACTTGTGGGTACATGCAGCATTTCCTCCTGTATCGCTGCAGCTGTCATCACTAACAGTGCATCATACAGGCATCTGTGCTTACCAGTGAAGGGCATCAGAGTATGTAAGTATGCAGGAGTCATTTGTGGACTCCTGCGTACTTCATGGATGGTGGATATATGCAGCGTTTCTGCATAGTTTCTCCATTAACGATCACTATTTACAGGCTTAAAAAATATCTTACTGACTCAATTTTACTTCATTCTACTTATTGGCAGTTCGTTATCCTTATTGAAGCTACTACTGAGTTGTACTAACAGTGATGATGGTGAGAGATTAAGAGACAGAAGTTGTTTGTATATGTGAGCACAAGCTGATAGACCCGGCTCAGAGTTGCATCTATAGCTGGATAGATTAGATTAAAAATTGGCAAGTCTGGCTCTCATCTATAGCCGAGTGGATTAGATGGATTAGATTAGTTATGTAACCAGTTTTGATTAGATAGGCCCAGCTTTCATTGATAGCCAGAAGGATTGGATGGATTAGATTGGACTTATCATGATGCAACTCAGAATGTGGCTCAAAGGTGTCCGGTGTTTGAACTTGTAATTTTCTCCCTCTCTTCCTCGTACCCCACTGTAGGTGTAGCAATACTTATAATAGCACTTAATATGAATTATAGTAGTAATTTTTTACATGAAAATGAAGCCTCAGGACATGTAGGGGTCCATTTTTGTAGTAGTAAATGATATTGAAAGAGAAAAAAAAAAACTTTGTGAGATGCTGGACATAAGAATACAAGTAATGAGAGTGGGCCACCGCCACAGAAACAAGCTCCAGCGATGGTGATTACTGAGAGTTTTTACATGCATAATAGACTCAGTAATACGAGAAAAGGATGCCTGCAGGTTCTTAGACGTCGAGGCTGCAGAATCAGATGATGAGGGAGAGGAAGAGGATGAATTAGATCTGGAGGACAAAAGTGCATCTCTGTGTAGTCTCAACCTGTATAATCTCTCACTCTTGAAAGTGTAGAATTTATTGATATAGATGAGATCAACAAAAATGAAGGTCAACCTGTTCTTGCAAAGTCTTTGCAAGAGCTCTTGATATCTCGTGAGAAAGACAATTCCTGGGACAAATGTATCTTTGTGCTTGAAGACGAGCTGCTCAATATTTTGCCTCAAGGAAATTGTCAAAGAAGATTCACGATAATGAGGAGATAGGTCTCCCTTGCATCTGGTGTATTTCTGTCAAGGTCTGTACCATTTATCTCCCAGTGTAATCTTATCTCATTTTTACTAGCATAGTCGAGAAGAAGAAATTGCTGCTCTCCTGAGAAAGAGGCTGCTACTGTCCGGTGCCTCATCCATTTGTTCAGTTGTAGGGTGAAGGACAAATCCAGGCTTTATCCTTGTGGAAACCTTGAAACACGCAGACATTCTTAGCCTTTGTAATGGCATGGCCGACATATTGGGTACACTGTTTCAAGTGCCTAATGATCAAGTGTCATCATGGCTTAAGATAGAGACTTATCTCCCCATCTCTGGCATATGAGTATGAATCACCCACACCAAGCATGCCTATGAGGGTGATATTGCATAGGTATATGCCATTAGTGACCACCAGACTGCAAACATCGTGTACCTTTCTTGGCTTGACTGCTCCTTCTCTCATGATCAGCCACACATAAAGGCTCCCTCTTGCTGTCAGAGTCGCCCCATACAAGAGGCCTTGACCTTTGTTGAAGCAACATGCCTTTTTGGGAAGACCAAGGTGCAGCACTCACCTGAGTTCGAGAATGAGGGGCCCTCTCAAGAAGACTGTTTCTCATTCAAGATGGGCAGGTCTTTGTCAGCCATTCATATTCTTTATGGACTGGTATTTGAGAAGACTTGATTTTGATCCTGTGACTCCCACAGATGCAGAACTTGGCCAATCTTTTTCGATGGATGCATTCACGCAGTTGCAATCTGACCCTGATTGTCAACTAGCTCTCAATAACTTGGCAGTGTTGCAATTAGAGCCTGGAGATTATGTCAGGAGTGTCCTTGGCAGTGGCATTATTGACAGGATAACCAGAGATATTGCATTGGTGGCTCTAGAAGATCAGGAGGTTAAGCACGTAGTTGACATCCTGCTTGTGGAATTGGGTGTGTTCTACAAAATTGGAGACTACGTCAAAGTGATGCACGGGAGACATTGGGGTAAAAAAGGCTTTGTTGTCAGGATTGACAATGTTACATCCTTCTCTGTGTTGACCATCCACAATCATACACAAGTAGTCGACGACCCCAGAAATGAGGTGCAAGTGAGTGTCCATTATATCTGAGGTTTCAAAAAAATTCTGATTCCCGTAGTTTATAGTTCCTGCTCACAGCGTCAAATTCCATGCAGAGCCCAAAGTCGTAGCAAGTCTGCCTGTTGAAGAAAAATTACCACTCATCAAGAAACAATGGGATTCTTATATTGGGCGCTGAGTTCATGTAATTGGCAAAGAAAAATATAACATGTTTGAAGGGTGTATTATAAAGAGGGTGGACAGCGATAGTAATAAAGTTGAGGTAGAGATTCAAGCACACCTGTTGTTTACAAAGGCAGCACGGGTAGTGATACTGCTCACTCATTTGTCTGACTGGTGAGTCTATTTCAATATTTTATTATGCTCAGCTGAATGCGCTTTGACTAGGAATGATGCAAAAAATTGACCACTCCTTCAAGTCTACAAGTGTGTGAAGATGACGCCATTCTCACAACAGCAGATAATCCCTGAATTTTTGGAATCCTCTGGACATAACATCCCTCCATCTATTCGGCCTCTTTTCCCTGCAGTGCGAGACATGCATAGCTTTGCCACAGTGGCAGCCTCATCAACAGCAGGCTTGTCAACACCTCTCTGGCGTCCATCCACTGGCAGCTTGTCGATGCCTGCCTGGAATCCATGATCATGCACACCAGACTCCAGAGGGCCCCAGCCAGATTCCTTTCATATGTACTTGTTCACTGATGCTCTTTTAGTCTCTAACATTCCTTCTGAAGCTAAAAACCCATATATTAACTTTGTTGGCCCTTCACATCATATCAACGGGGAGTTGAGTAGATTTCCCCTTCATTTTGCCTTATTAATATTCATGCATCTGTCTTTGAAACAGTTACGTATTGTACTGGAAATCTTTGCAGTTTCTGATGCTTTGGTAAATTTGTCACCAATTGAATGACTTATCAATATTTATGCATAATAACATCATCACCAGACAACGCTTAAATATTTTTTCCACCAAGTCCTGTTCCTTTGGCCACCACGTTAGTTTGGTGGATGACTTAGACATTTCACAACCTCCATACAAGGTTTTGCAATGAGAATGCGACTGAACAAAAAACACCTGCTGAGTAGCCCACCCCCAACGCTGTTGTACACTCTGTCTGTTGGTCTGTCACACCCCAGAGTCAATGCTATGAAGAGGAAGAAGTTACCGGCCCTGGTTTTTGTCTCTTATGAGCAGTCGCTCTTATAGAACCAGTACCTTCCTTCGCCTTTGTTGTCTCATCCTGGCTGTCTCCTATCACCCCTACTAGATCAGCCTTCTGCAGAGAAAAACCCCTTTATTGATCTCACACCTTCAAGGCATCATAGCAAGA
Organism: Tephrocybe sp. 9980TJB; assembly: GCA_018220975.1. Taxonomy (NCBI): domain Eukaryota; kingdom Fungi; phylum Basidiomycota; class Agaricomycetes; order Agaricales; family Lyophyllaceae; genus Tephrocybe; species Tephrocybe sp. 9980TJB. Next base: position 1,257 of record JABAJU010000322.1, on the reverse strand, counting down.
AAGAGAAACAGTGGGAGCAATGATGCACTCTGCTACCAAGCATGGTGTCCCATTATATGGATTTCATGTCCATTTCAAAGTCACTTCATGATTTGTATAGCCCAACTGAGCATGCCTGTACGTGTGGAGAACCAGGGCACTCAATGAAAGTCCTAATTGTATGCTTTGACTGTATGTAGCACTTTATATTGAAGAAGACCAAGACTGATGTTCTTCCTATTTAGTCCTTGAAAAGATTGTTTTAACACTGTGTTTGTGTGCACCTGCCCCCATCCAACTCCTTCAATGTGGATGCTTTGCCTCTGCACCTCTAGAACCAACACTCACAGTAGGCTTGAAGGTCCTCAACTTTGTTTCATTCTTATTTCTCAATATTGCACCAAATCATACCACGTGATGCAAGGCAGTGGAGAGTTTTCTGGGGAAACAAGGATATAAGCTGAATACTGAGGTATGGATTGATGCTCCTTATCATTACCAAAGTTCACTTGTTTTTAAAGGATTCTCTACGAAAATGATTCAGCAATGCCCTGGTATGGCACAATGCACTTCAGGATGCAACCACTCACTATATTGACCATGTACTTGACTGAGCATGACAAGTTGTCATGCAACTGAACAACGGCCTCGATCAGGAGGAGGAGGACAATGGTGATGATGAATTGGATGAGCCCAAACCTTTCTCCTCCCCATGTTTACATGGACAAGAGCTAGACAACAATATCAACATGGGCCACTCTGCAGCCTTTGCACCTCAAAGCTGTTCAAATAAGAGGTTGCATGATGAGGGCACCAGTGAAAGTGAGGAAGAGTCATTAGAATCAAATCTGTTCCCTGACCCTCAACTGTGGGTGAGACCCAGCGATTATCTTTGCTCTCAGTGTCTCTTGTGTTTTAGAGGGGAATTTCCTCGGGGTCATGAGCCGCATAAGAAAGAGTATGTTGCCTACTAGTCTCAATTTTTTCTCTTGCCAATTAGACTTTCTTTTAGCTCTGATGCAATAGTATGCATGGATGCCTGTTTCACACAAAAGCGCAATCGGCAAGAGCGAGACCCACCTTGCAGACACCCTCGCACCATCTTTATTCCTGAAGATGATGTCAAAAAGATGGATAAATATGTAGACAGACTCAGAGGTACCATGTCCCACTCACACAAACTGTAAGGGCAACCTCTGGGGGCTGTGGAACAGTCACACAGCTGGCAGAGGGAAATCCAAAGTTTATTGAGTATGTATGTATAGATAGAGAGGTAGC
>JABAJU010000321.1:0-11536 GCA_018220975.1 Tephrocybe sp. 9980TJB | reverse complement strand
AAGGGGAAATTCCAAACTCCTTGGAAGTTCCAAGGGGAGGGGAAGTTTCCCTTGGAAAATGCCCCTCTTAGGGGTAACGTTCAAAGGGAGATAACCTTTTAGGCCACAGTACAGGGCTGCCTGAAGTGTGTAGTGAGTTGTTAATTCATCATGAGGACTTACGTTGAGTTCAGATTCGCTACCTTTGCGGTCTCCATGATACCACTCACTTGGAGTGCCAGCGTATGGGTCTCAATCTCCCTGATGATCGCCAGTATTAAGTCTCCACTGGTAGTGCCCAGCAACTCCTGCTCTGAGAGATCCTCTTTCAAACATCTCCTCCTCCAACTGCCCAAGGCTCTCCAGTTCAACATTGACAGAATCAGAATGTGCAGGGCCTACATCTTATTGTATCCTCCATGCTTTCTGTAGAAGCAACCACCGGTCAAGCCTTTTGTTTTTTGTGTCACTCTCTAAGCGGTTCGCAATATAAAGAGTTTGTGCATGGCCATTGGTCAACTGTGTAACCCATGTCATCTGACAGGCCAATGAGGGATCCTTGGTGATATGTGTTTTGATCCAATTAGAAATCTGTGCAATCTTCAAGACCGCGAGAGGCCTGCCAAAGGGAACAAGAGACTTTCTGAGATCTTGTTTTTTTTGCTCAAGCCATGCCTTCACAGGAATATCTTCAGAATCAACAAGATGAGGATCCATAAATAGACAATGTAAGATGTCAGCTGATAGATTGAGCCCATCATCAACATCCTGTGAGAATGGGATCAAGCTTGGGTCCATCAGAATATCCTCCGTTGTTGGAACTTCACATGCGTGTTTCCATTTTCCAAGCTACAACAGTACTTTCGGTCAGTATTGTGGTACTTCAAAAATCAGGACGGTACTCTGATCGCATGGCGTCCATATTGATCTTGCCACAGAGAGTCAACAATGTCTTCAATTTTCACTTCAGTGACTGATCCTGGTGCAATTTTGGCATTCTCAAGGCACACTCATGCCACCATCTCACACACCACAGTTGTTGCAATCTGTACACTTGAATTAGATGCACAGGATACCAGAAATTTTCATGACGTGCTAGCACCCCATGGCCAGGTCTACAAAACAATGTTAGCCCTGTACCATGGTATCAAAAGAAAATACATACACAAGACATTCGCTCAATGACTTCTTGCTTCTCTTGTTCATTTCTTCAGTTTTTCTATATAAGTATGCATTAGACTCATGCTGATTATTGAGCAATGATGTGATCATACTTTTGGTCCAAGATCCTATATATTAGAGGAGCTAGCTGACATTGATCACAGTAGAAGGGTTGGGTTTTGGTCAAATTACTTGCTCGTCCGTTCTGCTGACAAGAAATATGTGACCATTCATTGCACTTGTTGCACTGAATTGCTTCGCCATATTCATCTGCCTGATAGAGCAGATTTCCATCAGCAGTGACACTACATCAATAGTTCAATGCAAACTGGGAATCAGGAAGTGATGAGGCTGATGCAGAATTAGATGACAACCGGAGATCCAAGTCCAGTGTGGGTGAGGAAGAGCCTGAGAGAGATCTGTGGTCCATAGTTTTCATGCCAAGTGCATTCTCCATGTACTTGGATGAGATACATTGTCTTGATCGAAGGGTCTCCTCCTCAGACTCAGGTGAGTCTGGGCATGCAGCGATAGGTTTGTGTATATCTGCATCCTTGTGAATATACTCTCAGATATGATATGTGTCAGGATTTTGGAGCTAGAAGCGATTTTGATTCTTCATTGCTACCAGATTGTCCTTGATATAAGAGACTGAATATGGGAGCTGTGGTGATGTCTGTGAAAAGCCAGGCCATGTTCAGCCTGTAGAGCTGATGTTCTCCACAAATGAAATTCACGCTGTGCAATAAAGCCTCCTTCAAGAGAATAGAAGACCTGATGAATACGAAAGTTGTCTGGCAGTGATGGTGTAGGCCCTGCAAGATGAGAGGTAATGGTGGCCTCCAGTTCAAGGATTGCACTTTCTTTATACTTCATGCCATTGTAGGTATAGATAGAGCTGTCAACAGTATAGCGACCAATGAAATGAGTTCCAGCATGGTCAATAAGACCGAGACCAATCAAGTTATAAGACTCGCTATCCACAGAAAGTGATTGAGAAAAGTTCCAGCTCTGTCTTTCTACATCTGGATCAGTGAGAGATTGGTTCTCTACCTCAACTCGAAGGATGAGTGGGATAGAAACAACCAGCTTTTCAAAATTAGTTTGACTACCAGTACAGATAGCTTCTCCAGCATGTGTTCTCCACACATTTGCTTCTAGATTGGACGTTGTTTGCATGTGAACACATCATTGCAATAGTCCTGGAAATTTCCATGGTAAGCCAAAAATAATGAAGTGTTAACTGAAATCATAGCTAGTCGTCGAGGAGCATGTGTAATCTCCACATGTGGTCCCTGGATAAGTTCCAATGATCCTGTACAGTGGTGAACCTCTGCAAAAAGTATCTGGAGTTGTGATGCTGCAGCAAAAGCATCTCTTGTGTTCTCCATCCCAAGTAAATCATTTACCCAAGACTGGAGTTTGAAATGTTAGCTCTAAAATCAATAACAAGCAATTGCATACACTTAGCGGTTCAAATGTGTTCTTTTTATTGACAACTCCAGTTGCTTTTAGAGCATTTCACAGATTCTCTCGGTTCTTTGCAAGAACTGAAGGTGTGACATTCTTTTTTGGGTCTAGGTCCAACATCTTGCATGCATTGAGTGTGACAAAAAAAGCATAAAGGCCAGATTTAACAGGAAGAGTAGAAAATGCACTGAGAAAGTCAGTGAAATGTGGGGAAATAGCATAGTAAAAGATCTGGAGGAATGTATCAAGCCAGCAAGAATTTGACTTCCATGGATAGCCCTGTGAGCCCAGGAAAGCGAGTATCTCTGGAGAATTTTCTCTCCTTGCCTTCTTTGCCTTAGGCCTGCCAAGAAGCTCATCAACAGTGTCAGGTGGGCATTCATCATTCTGCTTTTGCTTTCTTGTGGCTGCATCCTCAGCTCTTGATTTTTTTGATTGCCCAATTGTTGCTGTGACTGCCTTCCATGGTTCAGGCTTCCCATGTCAAATGGGTGCTCCCTCTAATCATAATGACACTTAGTAATAAATAGCATGTATAGCAGTAAAAACTTACTGAGAGCAGTGATGTTTTGGCGTTCATAATGGTATGCAAATGCATACAATCCCTTCAAGCCCTCAAATAACTTGTGGTCTTGGCCGCATGCACTGTACATTTTGTGATGCATTGATTCTTCAGCATTGGTCATTCTCGGTATTGATTCAGACAAATCTAAGTCCATCTTGCGCTCTGACTTGAAAATCATTGTTGCATGAGCTGAACGAGTCCACCACTCTATCCAGTCCTTGAGCTTAGGAAAGTCACAAGCCAGAAGTATAGCCTTGGATCGATATTCAGCAGAGTCAGAGCAGTCAATGAGAGACATTGCATGCTGAATAAAGGTACTTGTCAAGGAGGGAGGAACAGCACCATTAATTCGACTGACACGCATAACAGCAGCTCAATAATGTTCTTCACACCCTTGAAGTAATCCCATGGCTGCTCTCATAAGCTCTTCTTTGCATCGATTGTCACCTGGAAATGCAAGGCAAAATGCAATCAAGGCATTTAAAAATCCCAATCGCTCTGCTTCACTGAAGTCCATAACCTGAATGAGACATGAGATCAGATATATGGCCATCAAAGTGACTCACCTCTGCAAAAAGTTCATCGTTGATAGGCAGTTTTTGTTCCTGTGCTTCATCGGCGATGCTCTGGAATAGTGCGAGAAAATGGAGTTTGAAATGCTCTGCAGCCACACCGTTGGTAAAGGACATGACTGCTGGAACCCAGCAGAAAAGAACTGGTGAATACACTGACATCACCATGAGGAGATGAGTTCAGACTACCCACCACCCATGGGCAGCATCACTGACCAGGCCATTAACAGGAGCATCTATTTTCTCCTCTTTAAGTAGCTGAGAATGCATGAACTTTGTCTGAGTGGAAATGATGGTGAGGTTGCCTATCGTTGAAAGAATGACAAATTCAGGATAATCAGCCTCGAAGTCTGCAAAATCCTGAATGAATGTTTCGCTGTCTGGATCTGTGCCACAAATGAGTGCACAACGCTCTTTTCCAACTCAATCACAGTTTAGCAAGACATCTGAGATGTCTGCAGATGATTGACTGGGGCCATGAATTCCTCAAACACCCACCACAAGTTCTAGTGGCCCAGCCATGGGATTTTCAGTCACATTGATGATGCTCCTTTGGCATTAGATGAAGGATGTGGCTAGGATGCTCGTGTGCATGATATCCCCCATTTTCAAAGTGTACCCCCCCTACCCATGTCCAGAGACGATTTCGAACACTACATTCATTGTGTGAAAGCTCAGCACCGCATAAACAGCTCTTAGACAGCTGCTTCTTAAGCCCAACTTCCTTCGTCTGAGGTTGGACAAGAACCTTGCAATCCAGATTGTCGCACTTCATTATCCTGAGGCATTTTCATGTTGAGGTCTTTCCTGACTGCCACTCTGGTGCATCAAGCCTCCCATATTTATTGCCACCCCCTGGTTTAGTAGCCCAATGTGTGGCGAGGTTATTTGTTGCCTTATACTCCTCATGTGTCACGTCAATTACAAGCTTTCCATCTAGCCACCCATCCCAATTGAGTTCACTGACAGAGACTTTGCATGCTGCCACAGGCTCAGGATGTGTAGAAAATGTAGGGTGAGTATTTGAAGGGGCATTGACGACAGGAATGAAGTGTCCGAGCTCGTTCAGCGTATAAACAATTCCAGCATGAGTGATAGATGGAGTCGCATCAGAAGGGGGTGAAGTCAACAATGTTGGCTTAGGCAGAAGAGCCAAGGCCATTTGTACAGGAAAAGAACCAGGGGCGGCAACCACTTGAGGTGTAGTGTCTTCAGTTTTAACCATTTGCATATAACCAACAATTTGGCCTAAAATCAGCCATGATATTATTGTCTTTGAATGAATTGACTTACCATCAGAATCGTAGATAGGTAGGTGCTCTATTCCTCTGAATGAGTGACTTCGCTCTTTTTTGGCAGTTTTAGGTAGCCGACGAGGACTAAGGCTACGAGATTGATGGCGTTTTCCACTATATCTTTCCTCGGGCACAAAACATTGATATATATGACGAATAAATCCCTTAATTTTATGTCAGCATTGTAACAAACTGATAAGAGAATAAAAAGCTCACCAGAACCATGATATCTGCTCAGCGGGCACTTGAAAACAGTTGAGAGCAAAAAGTGATCAAGGTTAAAAGGTTAAAATCAGCTTTATTTCTTCCTAATTGAATAACAGAGGAAGGGTAAAGAATTTCCAGAGATCAATCACAGTTTCGATCACAAACATGTTGCCACAAGTGAGCCATGCGATGGGCATGAGGGACGTGATAAACTTCAATGAGGCGTGCCAAGCAAAATTTGGGGCGTGCTTGACCATAAATGAGATGTGAATAGGGCATGCTGGGACGTGCTTGGGACATGAATGAGGCATGCTGGGACGTGCTTGGGACGTGAATGGGGCATGATGGGACATGCTTAGGATGTGATGGGATGTGGATACAGGCTTGGCTAGGACGTTATTGGGGTGTGCTGGTATGTGGATATGGGCGTGCACTATAAAAGTGATTGCCCAATATTCCACTAGATTTGAGTGTCAAAAAGATTGACACACCATGTTGAATATTGCTTTGATAGGTTACCCAATTTTCGTGAATTCCAGGAGAAAAAACCATTCGGCATCCCAAGATTTGTGAAGTAAGTGCAGCAAGTGAGTCCTGGAAGGCCTGGCAATGTGTTGGTGTCAGTTATGACATCAGTGTGGCTGTGAATTGTCTGAAAGTTGGAGGCACAGCACAGCCACTCTCCAACTTTTACACTCACAGCCACAGGAATTAACATTTACTTAGATAATTCCCAGCATAATTATAAACTACACCACTATCCCAAAGTTGGATGGTTCCTGGGCCTGGCCTGAGCCCAACACCTTCTGACCGCACTCTGGATATCTCTAATAAACCAGGTCTACTATTAGCAAACTCCTCAAAGGCCTAATTTAGCGACATTAATTATATGTTTTTGATCTAGGCAACTACTAATATATACCTGTTGGTGGTGTTGTAAGGACTTGATGCTGATTGACAGAATACATCAGCATTGGGGCGTGCTCAGTTAGTTGGGCGTGAAAATCCAGGTTTGGGGCATAAAAACCATGGCACGCCCGAGCACACCCCTTCATGTCTTTTTCCTGTTACCCATTGTTGAAGCCATTGGGCGATGACAGTGGTCAAATGACATCTCAGCCCAGAGACAGATGTCCAGATCAGGATGATGAGGTAGAACCTGGTGACGATGAGGAACAGGATGACATAGTGGATACTGGAAGTGCTGGTCAGATGTTTGAAGAGGCCATGAGGGAGAGGATATGCACCATAAGAGCTTTTGCCAATGGACTTGAGTACCAGGTCCAATTTTGTGATCAAAGCATGCTTTGAGGCTTGGAAAGACAAGAGGTGGTTTTTTTCAAAACGGCAGTGGCTTCTTTGTGCAAGGAACAAAGGATTCAGGGAACAAAGGGAGGAGTGCCGTTGACATGGGAGCAATCAACAAGCACTGCAATGTTTTATTGCGCTCGGCCCGCTCAACATTCAACTTTGCAAAATTGATTCAACAGATCTTATCTACAGATCTTATCATATTTGTACATATTTTATCAAGCAGCTATCAACAACATCATCATGTGGTCATATTTGGACGTGTCAGTGTGGAGGAGAATAAGGGAACTTATCACCCCATCACTCCACCTCCAGACTCTGTACATGAGGAACCTATGTCACTAGGTTCTTCTGAGTCATTTCTGGAACACTTTTTATGCTCTTTCAACCTTACTACTTGTTTGTCCTCATGGTGAGTATCTGCCTTGATATCGTAGATTCATTGATCATAACATAGTTATAATTGTATTTTCAATAAATGTTTTTTAATGCTCATCTTGTTGTCATTAAGTCAACTTTAGTTAGCATTAATGTACATGTTGGTGAGGGAGTGTACAGTACTACAAAATGAAAACTTTGAGCTCTGTGTAGATATGGAGACACTATGGGAGCACTATGCAAAGAGGAAGTACACTGAGGCAGGGCCAAGGAACTGGATGTGCAAGTTGTGCTCCTTGTTGGGGAGTGGACGAGGGCCGAAAGTGACGCAATGTGGTTGAACCTTGTGATGTCATATTACTATATTCAGAAATATTCCTGATTACATAATTGGTTAGTCCAGCCTCCAAGGCTGAAATTAAAATTCCGACCCTAGGTTTTTTTTCTTTGGGAATCGTTACCCCCTTGTTCCAAGTAGTGATGGTTTTATGCTTGTGTTTGCAAGTGGCATCGTTTGACACATCACCTTTCGCAAAGGATAACGTCAGTGTTTCAAGACCACAAATTGAATCCTTTGTATTTACCGTCACTTAGCACTCATAAGTGCTCGTGAAATTTAAGACACAACAGATGCCGTTCACCATTTTATGCCGATTCGTCACTGAGTAGTGAGTTCGGCTGCCTAATGAAAGAAGGTATATATATATCGTCATCGTGTTCCATCGGGGATTGGGCCACTCAAGAAATTGACTAAGGACAAAGCAACGAGAGAGGTACACGCGTTTAAAGCAGCCGGAGGCCGTGCGGACCGGCCCGGCATTTGCTTAGAAGCCGAAAGGCTGTTAACAGCGATCACAAATTGACAACATTCTTGTCACCGATTTACCACCCACTGTCACTAGAGTTTGTGGGCTCATCCATGCTGGTATACGACGGCCAGCAGGATGCCCACAGTCAAAGTCGTAGTCATCGGCGCTTCAGGCGTCGGTAAGACTAGTGTTCGAGGCAAGGTGGGTATTTTCTCTTATAATTGATTGTCTAGTTCAATTTTTGCCTCAGTACATCTCTGGACAATTCTCAAACGGCTACCGGGCTACAATTGGGGCCGATTTCATTGCTAAGACGCTGCCTCATCCTAGTAAATCATCAGAGTCAGTAGTACTCCAGATATGGGTGCATTTTATTCATTTTATTGTAACGACATCTATTTTACTCACAAACTTGCCACAGGACACGGCTGGCCAGGAACGATTTTCTAGCCTGTCAAGTGCCTTCTTTCGCGGCGCCGATGCTGCCATTCTCATGTTCGACGTCAACTCTCCCTCAACCATGACTGCCCTGAAAAAATGGTGGGCAGAATTTCGGGTATGCGCACCACTAGCAGATGAAGACATGGAAGATTTTTGCTGCGTAGTTGCTGGGAATAAAATGGACCTGGCTGGTGGGGATGAACGCGTTACAGAGGCTGAAGTGAAGGCATTTTTGACGGAGCTCGTCCCCCCGACCCCTGGTTCGCCTACGCCATCATGGGAGGCACCGGATTTCGCTGTCGAGCCTCCCCCCGATGAAGAGCCTTTAGCGTCGTCTCGAGCGACAATTCGACCATCAATAGTAGCTCCCTCTAACTCCATCGCTATATCTTCTAATGGGCGATTCTCATCCTCACACTCGCCGAAGCATCCGCTCTCAAAATCCCGCTCACGTTCCTCATCACATTTTTACACGGGGACGATGACCACAACCCACACAACCCTTACTATCTATCACACCCCGTCTTCATCCCTCTTTGACGTCTTTCAGTCGGCGCGAAGCTCGCCTGAGCCCTGGTCGTCCCCGCCACTATCGCTCTCTTCCTCACCTCGCGGTCGACGCTTATCCACCGTATCCACTTCCTCAAGCACAAGTTCCACCTCCGGAAGTAGTGCACCTACTATTACGCCTAGCCTCTTCGCCCGTGAGCTGGAGCAGACTTCGTCTACGTCAAGCGTACCGAATATTGATCAGTCGGAAGACAACTACGATCCGTCTGCGCCCTTCCCACCTCCACTTGCCCGAGGCCCTAAGCTTTTTTTCACGTCAGCCAAGACGGGGCTTGGCGTTCAGGAGGTGTTTGAGTATATTACAAGGAGGGTTGTGAGGCGGTGGGAGTACGAGGAGCGGTTGGAGGCGAGGAGGATGCATGTTAGGGAATGGAATGTGAGTGATGATGGGAGGACTGTGCGCCTGGATAGTGAAAGGCGTGTAGGAGGGGCGTGTTGTGGGCTCTGACGTGTTAGGTCATCGATTTCATGGGATGGTTCTATTTTCTGCTCTCCAACTCTTGGGGCATATTCATCCGTTCTTTATTGTTTTTATTCGTTATTTCAAGCCTGGACATCATCAGGCAAAAATGTTCCGACTGGGAAATTGCGCATGTATATGTATAATCGCCGTACTACTTACAATTATACCACCACAAGGGTAACTTGACTTAGCTTCCAACTTGGGGAAAGTGATAAGTGCGTTATCACCTTTCTCTGTCTTTTGAGATTGAAAATTTCACCTCAACAGTATACCACACAGTTGGTTGTCAGGTACCGTTCTTAGTTGCTGGAATCTCGATCTTTTGCTAAGCTTCTCAGATCTCATCCTCGATGGTGTAACTCCCCTTTACCTTTTCTGCTCCCACACCAAATATTCATTCTCTCCCATTTCTGCGCGTCAAACTTCGAAGAAATACCACCACGATTTATAGTTGGGTTAAAGTCCAATCATCAACGTCGGCAACAATGTGAATGTCCCCCGATCTCACGCAACTTACTCGTCCCCGAAGCCAAGTCATAAACCCCTAGAGGCCTGATCATTTCCATGAGCGGCTTCCTGGGCACGGGAAAGTACACCATTCCCAAGCAGACTCTAGTCTTCTGCCCACCGACAAGTGAACAATCACCTACACAAATTCTACTTCTTTCTTGAAGTTTTTACTATTATGTTCAGCTAGCTTACACGCGCTCAGTCATGGAAGGAAATGATGGCTTTAGAAGGAAATTACAATCGGGAGACTAAAAGAAGGTTGGACTCAGGTCACATTGCATTCAACTCAGCTACCTTCCTCGACTTGCTAGTGAGCAACATGATTTGCTGTATCCTTCTGCCTGAGAACCTTCTGGCACCTGCAGACATATGCAGTTGTAATTGGAAGGATGGTGCCCAGGTGCCAACAGCATAGGTATCATGGTGGAAGTAGAGCAGTTTGAGTTTGGCTGGCCACCTGAAGGCCTCAGGCATGCTGTAACGAGTTTATAGACTTACAGTGGCTCAAAAAACTGTCCCAATGTTTCATACTTTTTGAAAGATGGACTTGGCATAGAGGATTGGCAAAGGTAAAAATGTTGAATAAATCATATACAATACTATGGCATCCTGGCTACAATTTGAGCCTATAGTCATGTGACTCTAATCAAAATTGATTGAGTAATAGCTATTTTAAAATATTCACTCATTGGGATAGTTTTTGAGCATCTATAATTTTGGTATCTAGTACTTTGTATGTCCTCCTTTTGCCTTGATAACTGCTTGTATCCTCCTAGGCATGCTTTCTATTAGCCTTTGGCACACCTCTGGTAGAATTGCATTCCACTCTTCCACTGTTCTCTTCTACAATTCATGCACACCACTAGGGGGTGTTGAGTATTCCTTGAGACGATCCTTGAGGTGTTCCCAGAGGTATTCAATAGAATTAAGATCAGGTGATTGAGCTGGCCACCACATTACCTGGAAGTTATTGTCCTCCATCCACTTTTTGGCCCTCCTAGAAGTGTGTTTGGGGTCATTGTCCTGTTGAAAGTAGCAGGCACCCTCCTCCATCTCTAACTTCTCAAAGCTCTCCACTGCTCCCTCCTCCAGGATTTCACAGTACTGCTCTGCATCCATCTTCTCCTGCACCTCTACCAGCATTCTTACCCTCATTCCAGCCCATACAGCCTCATATCATATATTCCCTCCTCCATGCTTCGCAGTAGGTGTTGTTGTCCTGTCTGAAATAGGTTCTTCCTGTTGCTTCCACACATATGCCTTCTCATCTGACCCAATCCTGTTGATTTTTGTCTTATCTGTCTACAACACCCTTTTAAAGTCCTCCACTGTCCAGTTTTCATGCTCTCTGGCCCACTTGAGTCGTTGTTGCCAATGTATGGCTTTGAGCATAGGAACTTTTCTCTTTGTAGCAGACCTAAAACCTTCCTCCTTCAGCATATTTCTAACTGTCTGAGGGTGGACAGGGTGGGAAATGATGTTGTTGATGAAATGTGTGGCCTGGACAGCTGTATCAAGTGTCCCAGTTGAGATTTTTGAATAATGGCCTGCTTGTCATGTTGTGTAAGCTTAGCAGGACGGCCTCCAGAATGGTTTTCCTTGTTCATCTGCAGTTCTCTACCAATCCTCCCAATAGTAGACTTTCCTAAACCAGTTTTGGCCTGGATTTGATGCAAGGAATACTCTTCTGCAAGAAGAGAGGCAACAGTAGAGCGCTGAGTAGGAGGAGTAGCTTTCATGGTAGTAGTTGAAGGTCAAGATGTGATTAAACTGACTTCAAATATTTCCAAACACAAGCAAACATA
>JABAJU010000320.1:0-11598 GCA_018220975.1 Tephrocybe sp. 9980TJB | reverse complement strand
AACTTGTTTGGTACTATTTGGATGGTCACATGACTGGTAAGTCACATGACTACCCAAACCTGCACCAAGAGAATAGGAAATAGCAAGGAATATATATATATAATGTAGAGTCCTCTGACATGCAAGAGGTGCAGAATAAAAGGTAGAAGCCTGTAGTACAAGAGAGGAAAGTTGGAAGTGATTGTGGAGGATGTAATATAAGGAAAGAGATTGTAAATGAGTGTTAAGTGTATCTTTTAGATAAACCAGACAGATAATGAACAGAAAAAGAAAGGAGTAAAGATGTAAGAGGTAGAGTAGATAAGGTTGGTTGTCCCCTGATAGATTATCCCCTGACACATGGAGACTCCACCAATAGTCTATGTGGAATGAGATATTCTATGTGGAGTTCACATGAACCCCACATAGACTTTATCATTTTTAATAAGAATAGGTCTATCAAACTATCTAGAGTCTATGTGGAGTCTACATGGAAAGCAGGGGAGTGTAAAGTCCTCTAAAATGGCCGTCACCCCTATTCTGATCAGGCCTGACAAGTCAAACTGGAATTTTCTGACAGATGGGATCCGAAGGTTGGGCTGAAGTCGGATGGGCAAGAAATTGATCGCAAATGCCAAAAGATGGCCGAAGATGGAAGCTTCTCCAAGGCTTAAGGAGGAGCACTGTTTAGCTGCTTCTCGAGGAGATGAAGTACTCACAAGGTATATTCCCACCTACAAGAATCAAGATCCGTGAAGAATAGTAAGTAGACAAAAAGGAGAAAAATGACGCGCCAGCGCGTACACTTGAAGCCGAGACGAACAGAACGTGGAAGAGAACCGTGACGAGCGGCTTAGCGTCTTTGAGGCATTCCGAACCACGAGACGTTGCACTCAAGGGTAAATGGCACTCAGATATCACTCAACTTGACCGGCTTCTTATGTAGCACGCGGATAGGTTCTCGGAGAGGTTGAGAGGCAACTAATGAGGGATTTGAGAGCAGTTTGGATGGCACTAGTTGTTGAAAAGGGACCTGCGAAAGCATCAGTGATGGAAAAGGGTACGAAGGGCTTGATCTGATAGTAAATGGATCACACAGGGCACAGCATCAAAGTCATCCACAAGAAACCTGAAGGTTGAAGGCACAAAAGAGGTGGCGTTGATGTTCTAGGGCAATGCAGGTCTTGGCGACGAGATGTTGCGCTATGTGGTATTTCGGTCCTTGCTTGAGGTGTTAACGCGTAGAGCGATTGAGATTTAGAAACCGTCGACGATCAATATCGTTACCGTGAAGCACTGTTGGTAAAGTGGATGGCGCACGTTGACGATGATAGAGCCGGTGGCGAACAGTGGTGTTTGTCAGGAGTCAATTGCTGTATTGAACGAGAATACGACCGGCTGATGTACCTGGAGTCACACAGTTTAATACAATGCCTAACGGGAATGGGTAGCGGTAAATGGTGGCGGAAGTGTCGTGTCGAAGGTATAAAGTCGGAGGCAACGTAGCCGATCCCAGAGAAGAGCTACACGTCCGAAATCCAAGGGATTGAGGTAGGGTGCGAGAGGCAAGGGAAACAAGGAAGGGAGGCGAAGTGGTGGCCAAGACTCGTGTGGGATGGAGGCTGTGATGATATCTTGATATTGAGCTCGACAGGAAAGGATGTTCGAGAGGGTGTACGCATGCCGTTGTGGCTGGGAATGAAGATAATAATATTGTAATGCTAATGCAGAATACATACGTATAGGGTCCTCGTCAATTTGCCTCATCATCCGCAACCTAAGGTACAGCCCCAACCACCGAAACCATCTGGGTTACGACGTAAACCTTCCCAACGTCAACTACCCCACTCCTCCACCCTATTTACACCCACATATGGGGCTAACATCTCGTCGGGATGTAAGCCCGTCCTAAACCGCATGATAACTTTGAACGGCACGGCCTTGTCGCGTACACCGTTTCTGAGGAGAGATTTGATAGCTACGACGATCCTATCAGCACTAGAACAAAACCAAGAAGAAACACGACTCACACAACACGTCCTACATCTACTAACTAACCAACGACAGCGTCGTCGCCTCCCAAAACACACCTCCTGCTCTCCATCCTCCGCAAATCCCGCCGCACCCTTCACGACCGCATCCAGCCTAAAGTGCCTCACAACCACGGTCCTGCTCCCCTCCTACTTCTCACCGACTCCTATCTTACCGACCCGCTTCTTCACGTCCTCCGCCAACTCATCCTTGCGATCCTTGTGCGTGGCAGAAGCAGGAAGCGGTCTTGGAAGGGGCTGGGCATTGAAGGTGTGTACGTAGTCAACGGTGCGTAGGGGCGGGCCTTTGTATACGAGTTGGAAGGGTTTGGAGAAGTGGAGCGAGGAGACGGCGGATGGTGTGGATGGAGTGTGGGGATCCATGGGAAGAGGGAACGAATGCGTGTCTAGCTGTGTACCGGTCTCAGAAGTTCAGAAAGTTGGTCGAGCTGCATGAACATGAACATGAATTAGCCACGTTGCACAAATAGAAAGGTGCTAAAGCGCGGAGAACTCTTACATACCCAACCCTGCAAAAGCTCAGAACTTGCATGAAATGGGACCCTGGACTCCCTACGACCCTCCGGCGCACGGGCGGCAACATGGCGAGGAGCGTTCCGCTACGTGTGGAATCTGCATGTAGCGCTACACGAGGTTCTATGAGCAGTAATCCAAAAAAATCGCGCGCGATGATGATTTTGTCCGCCGTCGGATCGACGAGGCACTATCTCTGCTGTTCTATGCGCAGGTAATCCTGTGAGCATGGGTGGATAAGCATACGAGATACGAACGCACGACACACCTCAAAACCCAGTGGGGTGAATTAACGGCTTTGTATTGATAATATCCCTCGACAGCTCTGTTGCGATGAAACTGGCCCTGAGTGGAGATGTTTTGTCTGGAATCACTAAATGCATTCTAGGTCAGGATGGGAAAGGTTACGAAAGGATACACACACACCCACACACACCCCTTGATAAGATGAATCAAAATCGTAACTCTAACCGTGCCCTCCTCCGGCCTAACCGCATCACATACCCTCTGAATCCTAGCGAAGGCTTTGTTTTTCCTTGTCATTCTGAAGACGATGGTGGACAATTGGGATAAGCAAGACCAAAACGACGAAGACCGGAACGAGTGTGTGGCTGCGGTTGCGGCGATGACTATGTGAGGCTTGACGACTATACGGGTTGCGGAGCTGGATGGTGTCAACAATGAATCAGAATGCTTGGTCGCAAGTTCGCCGAATGTGGTTTGTTTGTTTTGGGAGGCATTGATATCTTGCTGGGAGTAGAGGATAGAGATGGCTTCTTTGGTGTGCGTGATGGTTTTCCTGTGGACGTGAACATAATCAGCATGGCAATGATTGATGAGAGAATAGGCATGCACCTCCACGACTACCACTATGCTTGATGAACAGATGGCTCGCTCGCACTTGGCCTTTCTTCCTCGCCTCCGCCCCCGCCTCCTCCTCCTTCAGAAACTGCGTGCCAGGCAACTTCTTGAGGCCGTCCTCGTTAAGGCCAGCCTGAGCGTCCTAACTTCATTCTTTTAGTGTTGGGATTAAAACTTATGGGAGGCCTTTGGAATTGGGTATGCGGACTTCTCATGGAGATGACTGGAAACGCGTGGGTATCTAGTAGAGACAGGATGCGATCTGCATTGCGCACTGAGAGGAAAGTTGTTATTAGATAATCATCGACATCCATCGACTCCTCCATCAACGAGACACCTCTTATAGACACTTCAGAGCTGATCTCTGCCCTCTTCGCCGCACTTGAGATGTGAACTCGACTGCCAGCCTCAGTTTCGAGTTGAATGGAACTGTGAGCGATTTCTCACAAGGGCAATATCTAGTGGCAGCATTCAGAATCACAATGTTTCGGCAGTTTGAGGCCGGACTGTGTTCTATGATTCATTCGCAAATTGGAGGCTACTTTAGATGCCCACTACTCGGAGCCTGTAGAATATTTGTTCCTCAGATTTGTTGATATGCAGTGTTTCATCTCTTTCGCTGACATCACAACTACTACAAGATTTCTCATTTTGTGATCAATCTGAAGCCATGGACCATGCAATGCCATCTTTGCTTTCTTAAGAATCTCAAATTTATCGCCGCAGTGGAAGTATAAAACTGGCAAAGCTTATTCAGTAGACACATTCAAAATCATTCTTCACAATGACTCCCGAAGAGCGTTCCATGCTCCAAGGTGTTGGGCTTGGTATCAGGGAAAATTTCGAGTTCCATATTCCTTACTTCCTCGTGTATGGTATGCATACCTGGCAAGGCCCACAGGAGTTGTTGACAAGTTACTGACCAACATTATATAGGAATTTGTGCTCCACTTGCTATTGGAAACATACAGAGTCTCATCATGTGGGTTTTCCATTACCCTTATCCCTCCTTGCTTAGATGGCTTCCATAGACATCGTGGCTTGTCATCAAATGGAACCAAGGCCACATTTAGTGTGATTGCCTTCAGTGTTCTTGCAGCAACAGGTTCAATTCTTTTAACAATTACATCAGACTTTGGCGCCCTTGCTGTTCTTAAACATGATGTCACCAGCATGCCACTTGAAGATGTTATCAACAATCTGAATGACTTGGGTTTTCCATTGGATTCAGGCTCTCAGTGGCTCACAGCTCTTCCAGTAAGGCCCTTCAAAAGTCCACCAACTATCAGTTCTCAACAAAAAATTATCCTCAGCCTCTTGTAAATGATGCACTTATCATTTGGCGTGCATGGTCAATTTTTTCTGGAAGGCACTGGGCAAAGTACATTTTGGGAACTCTATGGTTCATGACTGCTGGTTTGTAAATATTCTGAGAACTGAAACTTTTACTTATTACTTGAATTCCAAGGAACACAAGCAGCAGCTCTAGTGCTTAGCTCAAAGCCTTTCTATAACCTTCCTGGAAATGAACCTGCATTACTTCTCATTGCCGGTGATATATCAGTAGCATCAGCAGGTCTGAGCTTGGCAACAAATCTTCTTGCTACTGCTTTAATTGCTTATATCCTTTGGTTTGATAAACTTAATTCTTCAGTACCCCTTTCTCACAACCCTTATGTTTCTCAGGGGCCATATGAAACTTATCAAAAGCCTCAAATCTGATTCTAGCCTCCAAGGCAAATTTCAAGTTTGGAAAGTGCTTGTGTTACTTGTGGACAGTGGTTTCTTTTACTGCAGCCTTCAGGTTTGGCTTCTTTAGTATTGTCCCAAAGTTATGAAGGCTAATATTTGTGCTGTGACCAGCTCCTTGACTTCATACTAGGTGTAATTCCTACACCTGTCTCATTATCATTTGCTCTGGATCTTCAAACCTTTACTGATGCCTATTTGATGCTCTCAGTTTGTTTATTGTTTACACATCATCTTTGTTTAATTGTACTAACTTATATTTGCCTAGATGTTCTATCCAACAATTGTAACATGTCTCATCCACAATCTTTCATCAAAGGCTGGAATTTATGAAGCTGCTACTATAATCAAATCTCAGCAACAAGAAAAAGATGCTGAGGCAGCTCTTCCAGGAGCCTAGCCTTTCAAGTTTATATATCTATAGTTGGTTGGTAACTAAGTCTTCAAATTTGCTGTGATGCAACTCACAAATGACAATTCTACTTTAGTCTACTAGCATACTCTGCCTATTCTATCAACAGTTCATCAAATCTGTATTTTCTATAGACCTCAATGTTTTGTTATCTATGATAGATAATGTCTGTGCAATTAACACATTTTGGCTTTCTGCTTGAGGTTTTAAGGTGTAGATGTCAATATTGTTGTCATCATGAGGTGTTGAAGTTGATGATCCACATTAATGATGGCAAGTTATCTTGTTCCTTAGTAGTACTTACTCAATCCTGTAGAACCTACTATTGTAATGATCCACAGGTAAATATATAGCTGTCTACACACTATGCATGCCTAGAGACACTGAGAAACTTACCATTGTACTTCTCTACATGAAAGGTGGAGGAAGATCTAGGGGCTGCAGGAAAAAATGAAGTTATTGAGGAGAAATGGCATAGATGCAGTGGAGATGATGTTTTGAGCTCATGTTCTTCTACAAGTTGCCCTTGATAAGATAATAGCACTATATTGAAGTACCCAGCATTGTGTACATTGTTGTAGATACCTCTAATAAATTGATATACTTAATGCCTCTTGAACATGCCTGCTCAGGCCTTACCAGACCTGACCAATGCCCAAAGAGATAGCAGACATGAAGTTTCTCCAAGGCTTAAGGAGGAGCACCATATAGCTGCTTCTTAGGCATATATTCTCACTCTTCCAAGAAACAAGATCTATGAACGATAGCAAGTATACAAAACAGAAGGAGAAAAATGAAACACCAGTGTGTGTACTTGAAGCTGAGACAAAGAGAACGTGAAAGAGAACCATGATGGGCTGCTTGTCAGCTTTGAGGCATTTCGAACCACGAGATGTTGCACTCAAGGGTAATAACCTGACAGGCTTCCTATGTAGCACGCAAACAGGGCCTCAGATAGGTCCAGAGGCAACGAGTTCGAGATGTTGAGGGATTTGAGGGCAGTTGGATGCCAGTTTTTGTTGGAAAGTAATCTGCGAAAGTGTCAGTCATGGAAGAGGGAATGACGGCTCAAGTATGCAGGCTCACATTGGGCACAGCATTGTGGTCGTTCACAATAGACTTGAACGTTGAAGGCCGAATCGAGGTGGCATGTTCTAGGGCAATGCAGGTCTCGTCCACAAGATATTCCGCTATGTGGTATTTCTTGCTTGATGTGTTACGACGTGGAGCGATCAAACTTAGAAATGTCACGATATTGTTAGCACGAGGTGTTGTAAAGTGGATGGCGCCCATTGACGACGATAGAGCCGGTGGCGAATGTTGTCTGTCAGAGTCAATTAATGTGCTGTATGAGAATATGGGGGCTGATGTACCTGAGTCACACAGCTTAATACCATACCCAACGCAAATGGGGGGTGGCAAATAGGTCGTCTCAAAGATCCAAACTCGGACAACCATCTTGATGGCATATACAACATCCCGAACATTTAAGCACCCCACTACCGTTCAGTACCTCATCAATGCCCGCGCATGGGGCCAAGATCGATATAAGTCCATTTTGAACGATACCGCCTTGCCGCATACACCCAGTTGTGGAGAGACATTCGGTAATTACGACGACTAACGTTAAGCACTACGACAAAATAATGGGGATGGAAAAAACGACTTACCTACTCCAACACATTGTCGTCTCCCTACTCCTGAAACACCCTCCTCCCACACGTCCTTCGCAAGACCTCTGGCGCCCTCCACGACCACAGTCGGCCTCAACCGCCTGACCACCACTCCTCACCGACTTCTATTATGCCCAGCCGGTTCTTCACGTCCTCCCCCATCTCATCCGAGCGATCCTTGCTCGTGACTAGGAGCTGGAACTCGTCCTGGAGCGTGGGTACGTAGTCGACGGGGAGCAGACGCGGGCCTTGGTATACGAGGTGAACAGGTTTGGAGAAGTAAATGGAAGATATGGCGGAGGCTGTGGATTGGATGCGGCAATCCTTCGGAGGAAGAGTCCTGCACCTATCTAAGAATTCAGAAACCAAGGCACGTTGGTCAACGCTGTATGAATACGAACATGAATTACATCGACAGACGAAAAAGTACGCACATATCCTTGAAAACCTCAGGACTTCGACACAGTAGGGCCCTTAACTCCCTACAACCCTCGGGCGGGAACGTGACGAGGAGCGTTCCGCCATGGTGATGACTCTGGGCCTAGTTCTACGCGAGGCTCTATGAACACCAATTCGCGCGCAGTGATGGTTTTTTTTTTTTGTGGCTTTGACGGAAGTACTATCTTCCATAACTCTATGCGCAGGTAAACATGTGAGTATGAGTGGATAGAACGTAAACGTGCGACACGCTGGAGTGAATTTACTTGGGTACTGATATCTTTCGAAGCTCTAATTATGTTACGAAAAAATTGGTGATGAGTGGAGAGGTTCCGTCGTGAAGCACTAAAAGGGGCCATGCCAGGTCAAGATGGCAAAAGTGAGGATAGAATACAAACACACCGAATCAAAATCTCAGGAGATGGCTTCTTTTTTGGTGCGGGTGATGGCTTCTTGTGAACGTGAACATGTGAGAATAGGCACGCACCTTTTTAACTTGAAGGTCGACGGCTACCCTTGTGCTCGATGAGCAGACGGCTCGCACGCACTGGACCTTCCTTCTTCGCCCTGCTCCCGCTTCCTTCTTCCTTCTTCTTCAAATACTGTGCTCCAGCAATTTCTTGATGGCGCATCTCAGCAGTGTTGGCAGGCCCTTGAAGTTGAACCATGGGGACTTCCCATCCCATGGAGACGCCTGGGATCATGTTAGTATCTATCAATCATTGGTGACAGAGAGGATATGCATGATGTATGGATTGATGGATATCGAGACTAAGTAGTTAGTTGGTCACTTCCTCGACTTGCAACATAATCTCCATCAACGAGACACTACCCCATACATGTTGCGGACTGATTGGAGGGAGCGCCATCAATGTTTCATCACCTTTGCCGACATTGCAATTCCCACCCCACAAGATTTCTGTTTTTGTGATCAATCCTTCAGCCCAATGTCACTCTTTGCTTTTTTAAGATTCTTAAATTTATCTTCGCAGTGGAAGTATAAAACAGGCAAAACTTGTCTTGTGGTAGACTCATTCAAAATCAGTGTTCACCATGACTCCAGAAGAGCGCTCCATGCTCCAAGTTGTTGGATTGACTACCTGGGAGAATCTACAGATAAATACTGCGACTTTCCTTCTGTATGGTATGGATGACTAGTAAGGTCCACAGGAATTGTTGCCTAGTTACTGACTGACTATATAGGAATCTTTGCTCCACTTTCTATTGGGACCATACACAATCTCATCATGTAGGTTTTCTATTACTGTGCTCCTCCTTACTCAGATGGCTTCTATAGACTTCATCACTTATCATCAAATGGTACCAAGGCCACAGTTGGTGTAATTGCCTTTAGCTTTCTTGCAGCAACAAGTTTGATGGTTGTAACAAATGTTTCTTGTCTTGGCTCCCTTGCTGTCTTTGAACATGAGGTTATCAATCTGCCACTTGAAGGTGTTATCAACAAGATGAATGACTTTGATAAGCCATGGAATTCAAGCATTGTGTGGCTCTCAGCTCTTCCAGTAAGACCCTTCAAAAGCTCACCAGTTATCAGTTCTCAACAAATCAATCATCCTCAGCCTCTTGTGAATGATGCACTTATCATTTGGCGTGCATGGTCAATATTTTCTGGAAGACGCTGGGCAAAGTATATTTTAGGAACCCTGTGCTTCCTGAGTATAGGTTTGTACATATTCTGAGCTCTTGAACTTTCACTTACTTATTACTTCAATTTCAAGGAACACAAGTAGCATGTCTAATTGTTGGTTCAAACAGTAACATTGGCCCATCTGGAAATGAACCTGCATCATTCTTTATTTCCAATGATTTAGGACTAGTGTCAACAGGTCTGAGCTTTGCAACAAACCTCCTTGCTACTGCTTTCATTGCATATATCCTTTGGTTTGTTAATTTTAATTCTTCAATACTGCTTTCTCACAACTCTTATATTGCCTAGGAGCCATCTGAAGCTTATCAAAATCTTCAAATCTGAGCCTAGCCTTCAAAACAAATTTCAAGTTTGGCGTGTGCTTGTATTGCTTGTAGACACTGGTTTCATTTACTGCAGCCTTCAGGTTTGGCTTCTTTTGTTCTCTTAAGCAATGAAAATTAACATTTGTGATGCTACTAGCTTGTTGGCTTCATATTATCCTTAATTACAAGTGAAGCCACATCATCATTCTTGCAAAACAATGCAATCTTTACCAGCACATATCTTGTGATCTCAGTTTGTCTCTCACTCATATATCATGTTTATTTAATTATACTCACCTTCTGACTTATATCTGTTAGGCATTTTATCCAACAATTGTAACATGTCTAATTCACAACCTTTCATCAACAGCTGGAATCTATGAAGCTGAGACCATAATCAAATCTCAGCAACGAGAGAGAGATGCAGAGGCAGCCCCCTCAAATGTCTAGCCTTCTTAGTAGATATTTATATAGTTAGTGAGTATGTAATTATCTATTCAAGTTTGCCATGATATGACTCACAAATTACAATTTCACTTCAGTCTACTAGCATACTCTGTCCATTCTGTCAACAGTTCATCAAGATCTGCATTTTCTGTAGACTCAAAGTTTCTTTATCTATCTGAAATTATGTTTAATTTCTAACTGCCAGAGTGAATGTTCTGTGATGCTGAAAGCATGGAAACAACTGTATAGTATCTTCAGCCACCACAGAATCAATCAAAAGGAGATAACTACAAAAGAGGTAACTCAAAGGGAAAAACTCTAGAGATTTTAGAGCTGCTTGTGAACAATGGAGGAATGAGATGGCAAAATAGGTTGAGAAAGAGCAAGACCTCACTAATGGCATTGAACAGCTTGCTGATATTGCTTATAGTCATCAACACTCCAGATGATTGTTATGTTTACTGGAATAACAGGGTTTTCAAGAAGCTCTTGTATCACATTGAGAGGATTTCGAAAGAAGAGCTCAACAGTTTCAGTGCAAAATTCTCCATTTTTGTCTCTCTCATCTCCCTTAGCTCTAACACTCTACAATGAAATTCAGGGCCCATTGGCAGTGCATCAATCCTTGTGAGAAGACTTTGAGCATTATTAAATGATAGCTGGACTTTTTTCATGGATCTAGTGAGAAATGATGAATTTCTATCATTGCTACTTAATTTGTGACTGATGTTCCCCAGATCCAAAAATGAATCAATTTTATTTTGACTGATTTCTGATGTTACGAGCTATTGTGCCCCAATGTCACGTTACTGTACATTTCTAAGAGGCTGACATAAACTGTCCAAACTTTAGGTTTCTAATGTCTCTTCTTTTTTCTGTCATGCCTCAAATTCAATCTGATGATGATAGTGATCCTGAGGATATGGTACTGCCCCCAAATCTGGTAAATGCAGTGTTGTGCATAGTAAAAAGCAAGATGCTGCAGGTATGCCAATTTTATTTTTGTATTCATAAGTGCTGAACTATTATAGAAAAGGAAAATTTGGCAAAGCTTCAGGCTGCTGTTTTAAGGGCTCAAAAGAAATTAGAGCAGGCAAAGAAGACAAGTTGATGAAGAACTGGTACAAGTATGTATCATATATTTTTATTCTGGCAACGCTCAGATGCACCTCCTTGTTGTATATACTCTATAAACCATAAAAGTCAAAAAAAGTAGGCATATAAACTTTCCATCTCACCATTAACTGTACGCTTAGGGTCAGAAATAATCTATTGATCTATTGAGACAGTATTCCTGAGGATATTAACTTGGAGATGCTTGCAGAGATCATCAGGGATATTGAAAGCGAAACTGGATAATGGATAGATCCAATTAGCCTCAAAAATAACCAGTCACCAAGGCAATTGTGGAAGCAATTGTGGGGCAATACATCTCCCCATGATCTAATTAAAACATCGGAATTAATATTCCTCATTGTACCTCTGTCTATGGCACTTCAAA